>WNWK01001650.1:97500-260492 GCA_009830355.1 Cherax destructor | reverse complement strand
CTGACCAGGTGCTGATAAATGCTCATAAGCTAGCAGGTGGAAAGGAGTCATGCTTGACATGTCGCTGCCAAGCTGACTATCATTCTGTAAAAGTAAACAAATATGTATAAGGTACAGGTAAAATACTAGATTAGATTTTTTATTTAATAGAAAATATGAAGTGATGAGAAAAAAAGAAAGGTCCTCAAAGTATGTAATGTCACTAGTGGGATCCTATAAAAGTCAATACTTGCACCAATAATAAACATGGGCAGGTTATGCAAGGGCTAGGAAGGAGGATCATAGCTGGTAGTTAGCAATTCTGCATCTTATCTATCACCATCACTACTGGTTAAATCAGTGTTCCTGGCAATCTATAGTTCATTATAGTTGCTTATTTATTTGGCTTAACATAATACAAAAGCACAGTCTTAGAGTACAGTGCATACGAGTAATGGTTATTTATATTTGTATTATAAAACAAGTGTACAGACATATATATGTATACAATGGTGACAAATGATAATGAATTTAGCTCACTCCCTCCCTCCTCACCCCATCTTCCTCTATTTCTCCCTCCTTTTTCTTTTCCTCTTCTACCTTGTTCTTCCTCTCTGCAGTACTATGTCTCCCTCAATTTATTTAAACCCAATATAACATTCTTTGTCTTACTGCCATGGCAACATCATCTTGAAATTATAAAATCACTATTACAAAATCTGATCAGTTTTATTTTCCAGATGCAATTTTGGTGCAGTTGATCCAAGATGATTGTCACCTTAAAATATTGCACTCAAAATAACTGCAATGTTGCCCTTAAGGAAAGGAGATTCCACAAGCTCGATTTTGTTTAAACATTTACACACACATATTGCACATAAAAGACAAAGGTTTTTACTTTCTACTGTATATCACTAATTACTTACCTTTGAAATCAGATGTGCAGGTCTTTTCCCACTTGGGTTGCGTCCAGTCTGATCTGCATTTAGGGATTCTTTTACAAGTAAATTGTCAGTTTTCATGAGACTTGTTACAGGCATTAGAGAAGAATGATTGACTTTAGCATCAAACAGCAACTTGCCATTCACTCTATGGTTGTCATTACCCACAGGATTGTCCTACAGAAGAGAACAAATGTCAAACAGTCTAGAAACAAAAGGGTGATGCAAATGAAACTAGTGTCACTTTTTATAGACAAAAGCTGCAATTTCAATATCTTCTAAACAATATTTATATACAGTGGTACCTCGAGTTACGATATTTTTTCGTTCGAGAATGCTGTTCAAGTGCCATTACCAAACAAATTTATCCCCATAAGGAATAATGTAAAATAGACTAGTCCTTTTACACCCCCAAAAATATACCTACAAAAGCATTTAAAAAAATAAACTTACATAAAAGGGCGATTTTGGGGACCATCGAAACTCGAGGTACCACTGTATTTACTTAAAACTTAAAAGAATTAAGGAGTGTTTTGGGGATATATAATTCGGTGAAATGTAATGCCTTTGATGCATATTTCAAGAAGATTATTATCTGAACAACAAGGATGTAACTCTGGTAAACTACTGAGAGTATTTGTGAAAATATTTACCACAGAGGCTTTATTGATTTCATAAAATAGGAGCACTGCAAGTCCAGGTATTAATTCATTTACTGTAACTTCGATGTTAACTCACAAATTCCACGCCAACCATCCATGTACCAGAATCGTTCATTCCTGGTAACTTGCCAGTCCATCGCACAACCCCAAACTCTGGATAATCTTCGCTGAGCCACACTACACTTTCTCCAACACTCACGCCGCACTCCTCACTTCCACCTGCTAGTGTCATTACTCCCAAATAAGGGAGAACTACCTTACTTTACTGACTTTATAACAATACAAATCTTTGAGATAAATTAATATTATAAGTCAATCAAAGAAGCTTAAAAATGGTCACACTACAGAAGTTACATGTTAAAAATAATTTTTTGTACAGTACTCTAAAAAATGAAGACAAATGGCAAAATGCTGACAAGTGGTGAAATAGATACAATCGCAGAACAGAGCTTTAGTGAGATGTTTTGCCTGTGGATCAAGTTTCTTCATTAATGCCTGACTAAAGACGCTTGGTCCACAGGCAAACATCTCAATAAGTTTCTCTCTTCAACTGTCTGTAAAAAAAAAAACTTTGCATATGCCTCAAAGAGTAAACTGGGCTGAATATAAATGAAAAAAGTTCCTGTATATTAGTGGCAAGTTAGTAATCAATAAAAAATGAAACATTATGAGGTAATGAACAATACCAGGCAAATGGCATATCAGCAAATACAGATGTAAAAAAAGAAAAAAAAACAGAATATGATAATCTAAGTTCCAAAATCTGAAGCAACTTTTCTGATCAGCTCTTCATCTGTTCACTTATTGCAGTGTGAAAACTGGTGAAGGTCTGTAGTATATTATTGGTACTAAGACTAAAAACTTACCTGCTGACGACTACATTACTGTACCCATTGGTACTGCCATATACTACCATGTCACTGATACTACCATATCACTGATCCTACTACATCACTGGTGCTACCACATCACTGGTACTACCACATCACTGGTACTACCACATCACTGGTACTACCACATCACTGGTGCTACCATTTTCTTTTTACTGCCACATCCCTGGTACTGTCATATCACTGACACTAACACATTACTTATGGCAATCTTTCTCAAGAGCTACAAGTGATGTCACACACCAGCCAGAGAGAAAAATTTACAAAATGGGTGAGAAAAAGACATCTAAATACAGTGGTACCCCGAGTTTCGGCCATAATTCATTCCAGAAAGCTGTTTGAGTGCCGTTACCGAACGAATTTGTTCCCATAAGGAATAATGTAAATTAGATTAGTCCGTTTCAGACCCCCAAAAATACACTTACGAAAGCATTTGCATAATCATTCGAGTTGGGAGCTGTACGAAACTCGGGGTACTACTGTATATTTATATTAAACAGATATAGAATAAGATTAGCTCTGGGAAAAGACATAAAGAACACACTTTTTTCTGTGCAATATGCTGTGTACCTCCTCAAGTAATATATCATCAGCACAAAGCCAATATTGTCTGAAAACTAATGACAGATAAAATAAAATAAAAATAGATACAGTACAGATAAACAAATGGACTAAAATCTTATATTTATTTTAACAAACACAAATAAGATTTTAATTTAAGTGTCCCATAACAGGGACATTTAGATTAAAATAAAGAGTTCACCAACCTTTTCCTCCACTTGCATGAGCTTTGCGGCGTCCACTTTCCATCCTGTCCAGATGTTCTGTACTACATAGGTCTGAAAATGGGGTAGCAGATATCTTATGTCAGTTGAAAGTGCACACAAATCAAGTCGGCCACGCACACTTTTAAGGTGCATAGGTGCATAACAGACCTCCATTTAAAGGACCTGCAGCAGCCCCTGTGAATGAATCTGTATGATCCAGACAAGAGGCAGATGAGTCGCAGGGCTGTGGTTTACCTTCCTGGAAAAACTGGTATCTATTTTAATCTGGATTAAGTTAAGATCATTTCTGCCTTGGCCAATGATCAGCCTTGGACCAGTTTTTTTAGCTTTTGTGGTCATGATGTTTATTAGGGCACAAAAGAAACCATATCATGGCATAAATTACACAGAGAATTTATTTTCAACAAACAGGATATAATCTTAGTCACTGCATATAATAATTTATCATGAAACAACAACTTAAACATATTTATAATAAATATGTTTAATATCAAGTATAAATCATACTGTACTTTTCATAGTCATTTAAGCTAATAAACATAATTACGTAGTTTAAAAGTTGTCATGATGAGAAGTCTTATCTGATTCAAGAGTAACTGAGTCATTTTTATAAAAGTGACCTTCTGCTGGCAGCTGAGGAATGAGGGTTTAGTCAACAGAAGCATAGGATTAATTTAAATAATATATAAATTAGAAAAATAGCTAAATATTTGGTCTAGTTTGCAGCAGGTCGGTTCACTCTTATATTAATACTATGGGCAGTACATTCATAAATTTCAATACATACAATTTTCACAACAAAAATTACACATTTATTCACTAATTTACTCCTGATCTATTTTTTAATGCTATCAACCATTCATTTCCTTAATAAGAATAATACATTTCTTTTTAATACAACGGCCATCTCCCACCAAGGCAGGGTGACCCAGAAAAAGAAGAAACTGAAAGTTTTCTTCTTTTTACATTTAGTAATTTATACAGAAGGAATTACTAGCTCCCTTGCTCCCAGCATTTTAGTTGCCTCTTACAACAACGTTATTTGTCTGTCTATACAGTGGTCCCTCGGTTTTCGCCGAAAATTCGTTCCAGAATGCTGCTCAAGTGCCATTACCGAACGAATTTACTTCCTTAAGAAATAATGTCACGTAGGTTAGTCTATTTCAGACCCCCAAAAATACACTTGCAACAGCACTTACGAAAATACACTTACATAAATGTTCGAGTTTGGAGATACACGAAAACCGAGGGACCACTGTATTTGTAATACAAATAAGCTGGCTTTTGCAATCTTTGGCTTCCTTAATTGTATAACTTCAAATATTATTTGATGAACAATAATAGATTTGTCTACTCAGCATGCTACATTATCTGTTCTTCCACTACTTTGTCTCTTTTGTTTATATACCTTGCCCATACGTATATACATACTTTTCATTGTTTATTTCTAAAGTCATAAGACACCTCTTGCTAACACACTACTCTCCTTGCAATACAACAGCAGATGCTACTAAACCTACAATATTGTAAATAAAAAATCTTCAATACATTTTTAAATATGGTGCAAAAAGGAAAAATAAGCTGGAAAGAAAGAAAGAAAGGTATCTATTATGTATCTAAGTTACTGAATAATTCTTAAAGCTCTACTTGCAAGCCCAAAGCTAATACAGACTGCAAAAATGATCTCTAAGTCCTAGATTTAAAACAGTGAGAAAGAGATAGGATATCAAAGAAGCAGGAATAAAACACTTTTTTCAATCTCTCACACAGGATTAGCAGGAAATTACAGCATGGAATATGAAAAAGGCAACATAAACCAAACTAAGAGTTTCCTAAGTATACTTGTCTAATATTAGAACTGGTAATAATAAAAAAAAAATCCTCAAAGCATATTTACCAAGTTGTTCACCAATGTCAATCTTTCTTTCTTGAAGGAAGGCTACTATCAGCAGGAACAGTACAGTAATGACAAAGCATCAACAGTCAATTTTAATAGGTTCTTGGTGCTGTAATCATATGCTTCTTGATATGATCAAAAGGCCCTGTCTGATGAATACAGCTGCACCATTTGATTAGAAAATGTTTGTCTTGCATGATTAATTTTTCTCTGAAAATGAATAATTTTTTCAACAATTTTGCGAGCTAAAGAGAGATCTATGAAAAAAAATATGAACCTTACTTTTTCCAATTACAAATGTTTATGAAATTTGTACAAGCTGCATTAATTTGATTGGAAAAATGTTTGATGGACACTGGCCAGCTAGATACCATTACTCACCAGGCAACACCCTGTGTTGGTTTTAAGAAGCTGGACACACAGCCTCCTTTAGGGCAAAGTCCTTGATGATGGTGAGGGGCTCTTGATCCAAGAATTTGGAACGAGCCTAATTACCTCGCATTTCCCAGGCACTATATGACCCATATAGGTTTAGTGTTTCCCCCCTTACCCTAAATATAATAACTGACACAAAGCCAACCCATTTTAGAGGAAATATTATTACAATATCAAATAACAATTGGCTTATGACTATGTTAACTAAAAGTGTGCCCAGCAAAAAGTTTTTTGTTTTTCAATGTACAACTGCTTTTCTTTTTTTTAAGTAGACTAATATCACATAGCAGCTTATATCCTTGACACATTATTCTTCCTTGAATTGTGTAAAAAACAGGTTCAGTAATAGGTATTACTTAAAGAAAATGAGACTAAATAAGCTTATGAGATATGATGTAGTATGAATGACAGCAGCTTGGTAGACTATGTACTACAGCAGGAATGGCCAACCTATGGCTCATGCACCAAAAGTGGCGCATTGCACCCAAGTGATAATAATAAAAAAAGCAAGCTTACTCATACAAAAAGTATTAACCAGAAATTCAAGTAACTTATAGCTAGAAATGAGTTTTAATGAGAATAAAACTAAACCTTAGCAATCATTTTAAGTGATTTTATTATTGTGCACACGTCTTTTAGCAAATGTCATCTTTCACGTTAATCTGTTTCCAGTTAAAAAATATTCAGTAAGACAAGGAACAAATTACAGTGAGCACATTTAAAGTTGCTATATACAGTGGACCCCCGAGTTTCGTAAACCCCGGAAATCGTACATTTATGTAAGTATAATATTGTAAGTGCTTGTGGAAAAGTATTTTTGGGGGTCTGAAATAGACTAACCTACGTGACATTTTTCTTTAAGGGAGTAAATTCGTTCGGTAATGGCACTTGAGCAAACTTCAGGAGTGAAGTTTTTACGAAACTCGGGGGTCCACTGTATTCACTATACAGTGGACCCCCGAGTAACGAACACCCTGGAAATTGTACAATTATGTAAGTATAATATTGTAAGTGCTTGTGGAAGTGTATTTTTGGGGGTCTGAAATAGACTAACCTATGTGACATTATTCCTTAAGGGAGTAAATTCGTTCGGTAATGGCACTTGAGCAGGCTTCTGGAGTGAAGTTTTTACGTTACTCGGGGGTCCACTGTACATAGTGCTCTGCCCTTATCAGTGACACTGCACAAAGAGAGACTTTTGTACAGGAGTCGTTCCATAAGTGTGCATGTTTGATACCTGTTTGATCTTGAGGTGCCAGGCAATAGCTTGGAGATTGACTGATTCAAATTTGAAGAATTCTCTGCTCCTCAAAGCAGACTCAAAATTCTCATTAAAGTAAGTAATGTTTATCTTATCTTTATATTAAATCATTTTATGTAAAAATGTTAAATATGTCCATATTAACATATTTTTAAAGAACTGAATAGAAGTACATGTACAAGTGTTATATGGTGCATCTGAACCAGAGCAAAACTTTGGCCACCCCTGTACTAGAGGATAAAAGGGCTGATGGGAAGATTTCTGGATGTGCACATTTGTAAATGAATAACTGAAATATTAATCGTCACTTAGTGGCAGCTACAGTAAAAGGCAGAGGAGTATAAAGAAAATGGCAGTGCAAAATTGGATACAGTGGACCCTCGGAAATCAAACACTCCCAACTCGCCCTTTTATGTAAGTTTATTATTGTAAGTGTTTTTATAGGTGTATTTTTGGGGGTCTGAAACGGACTAATCTAATTTACATCATTCCTTATAGGAATAAATTCGTTTGGTAACAGCACTTGAACAGTATTCTGGAATGAAGAATGTTCAATTTCCAGGGGTCCACTGTATCAGATTGGCAGGAGGGAGTACAGAGAAAATAAATGTAAGACATTTGGGAGTGGACACAGCAGCAGATAGGTCTGTGAAAGATGAGATGAACCAACAAATAGATGAAGGGGGAAAAAGCTGATGAAGTGTTGTGAAGAAAAAAAAGTTCATTGAAGCCAAAAAAAAAAAAAAAAAAGGAATGTACCAGAGTATTGTGGTATCAAACATTTTACAGTCATCCCTTGGTTTTCAATTTTAATCCGTTCCAGATGGATCAGCTAAAACCAAAATCGGTGAAAACCAAAACTATTTTCCCCATAAGAAATAATGGAAATTCAATTAATCCATTCCAGAAACCCAGAAGTTTGGAAAAAAAAAAATTGGGGGGCCTTAAAGATAGATTTATATGCACAAATAAATGAACTCTATGTGGCACTTACCTTTATTGAAGACTGATGTTGCTGGATGGAAGAGAGGGAAGAGGGAAGAGACCCTATTTTTTGGAAGGGGAATCCCCTTCCATAAGGAATTTAGGTACCAAGTCCTTATCCGGGGTCACTTCCCTGCATGCCTGCTACACTCCCTCTCTGCCTGCTACACTCCCTCCCTGCCTGCTACACTCCCTCCCTGCCTGCTACACTCCCTCCCTGCCTGTTACACTCCCTGCATACCTGTTACACTCCCTGCATACATGCTACACTCCCTGATACATGCTACACTCCCTGCATACATGCTACACTCCCTGCATACATGTTACACTCCCTGCATACATGCTACACTCCCTGCATACATGCTACACTCCCTGCATACATGCTACACTCCCTGCATACATGCTACACTCCCTGCATACATACTACACTCCCTGCATACATGCTACACTCCCTGCATACATCGTGTTTCTCACTTTCTTTACCAAAGGACTGGCACTAGGAGCTTTCTTTGGGCTCATGGTAGCTTATTTAGTAGTCACACACAATAATCAAGGGCCAAAAACAATGAATTGTTAATAAATGTTTTGTATGAACTCCTGGGATGATGTTCACTCAAACAAACAATGCTACACTGCGTGACAATGTGTGTAGGTGGCGGTCTAGCGGGCTTTGTATGTGCGGGGCACTGGTGGACAGGTTCTGTACCATCGGTGAAAACTGAGACAATTTTTCCACGAAAAAAGTGATTGAAAACCAAAATCGGTGAAAACTGAGACAATTGAAAACCAAGGGATGACTGTATATGGATGTGTAAGGCATGGGCTTTCATCCTTAAATATTCCAGCTAAGAGGAGGATAGGAGAAATGGTATCATGTTTGAGAGTAATTCGTGTTGCAAATACTATGCAAAGAATTTGGAGCATAGAAATTAAAAGACTGATAGAGTGGGATTACAAAAGGAACGACGAAGGGGTATTGATTTGATCTGGGTATTTAGAGAGGCTGGAGGAGCATAAGATGACTAAAAAGGGGTGTGTAATTCTAGGGTAGGAGGAAGAATAGGGATCATCGCAAGAAGGGTTGCAGGAAGGGAATGGAGGAGGTTTTTAAGTGGTACCGGCTTGAACATCCAGCAGGCATTTGTAAGTGTGTTAGATCAGAGTGAGTGAAGACATGTGGTTGTAGGGATTTGATGTGTTGTTAAGTGTGAGTACTGTAACTTTTATGAAGGGATTAAGGAAAACTGATCAGCCAGATTTGAGCCCTAGAGGTGGGAGGTACAGTGTCTTTGCTCTGAGGAAGGGATGGGGTATAACTGTTCAGAGGGTAATTTGAATTGTAAGGTCTGCAATAAAGGTAAATGTTTCCTTTTTTGGGTTACCTTACTATGGTGGAAGATGGCCAATGTTACAAAAAATAAGCATTTCATCCACAAATATCTAAAAAGTAATGTGGGGTAAAAGTTGTCAAATCCTATGACAGCACCTACAATAATAATAATAATAATAATAATAATAATAATAATAATAATAATAATAATAATAATAATAATAATAATAATAATAATAATAATAATAAAGTACTCAGTACAGTGGTACCTCGGTTAACGATGGTCCTCAAACTCACCCTTTTATGTAAGTGTATTTTTGGGGGTCTAAAAGGACTAGTCTATTTTACATTATTCCTAATGGGGATAAATTCGTTTGGTAATGGCACTTCAACAGCATTCTGGAATAAAAAAATATCGTTAACCGAGGTAATCATAATGAAAAACACATACAGACTTATGAAAAAAAGGTGAAGAATCTACAAAACAATACCTTATTAGGTATCGTCAAACCTATAGAGAGATACTGTACTACTATGATTACTACAAACGCATACATTACTTAATGAAAGCAACCCATTAAACAAAGTGGAAATATTCAGCCCCAGAGAAAAAGAAAACACGTTATGATAAATGTGTTAGAAATAATATCAAGGCAGAAATCATTACCATGCACTACCCTACCATTAATTTATACTATACTCACAAGCGGTGCAACTTCCGAAGCTAAGCAATCTGTAATAAAAACTATAATTAACATTTTTTAGTTGAACCAAGAAGTTATACAATATATTGGCATACATACCAGTAACCACAGCAATATATTTGCTAGTGTATGATACTGATAATACAGTATGTAAATGAGGTATCTACTACTGTAGTTTATGATATTCCAAAATTTTATCACAGTGTATACAGTCAATTCACACAAAATAACACAGAGAAAATGTGCAGGTTAATGATTGTTGAGTTAATGGTGAAATTATGTAAAGTATAGTTTGTTAGAAAGTAATAAAAATATTACACAGACAATGCAGCTCACCAAGCTTTTAAATGGTGCTAAGCTAATGTGCTCTCCAGAGAGATGTAAATGCCATTGTTCCCCTTCCTTGGATTGAATTTGACTGTCTCTCATTTCTTGGACTCTATGATTCCTATGAATTTAATGTTTCCAACTAAATGCAATAAAGGACCCTAGACACCTCACCTGACATGACAAACTAGTCGATTCCCAACTGCCATTTAAACAGCCATTAACAAGATGTTAACTACCCAGCTGCCAGCTGGGTAGTTAACTATTTTAGGTCAGATTAGTTAATTTATGTTGGGTCAAGTCACCATACAAGTGTAAGTTAATTTAGATACAGGCACACATAAGTACAATTATTATACATGGTAATATATGTGTAAATTACCCAGAATAATCTAAAAAAAAAAGTCAGACAAATTGACTTATTTCCACTGGGATTCTTGTGTTTCCGATCACAATCTATCACTGCTATGTAACAGTAGTACTTTGCAATTAGTAAGCCCAGATGCCAGTAAAATATTCACTTATCAATCTTACTGTTAGCTGCAACATATATATAGTAAAAAATAAAGTTGTTAAAAAGTTTTCATGCATCAGGATGAACTCAGACATCGTCTAGCCTTACATTGTGTCATTCTACCCTCCCTCCTCCCACCCAACAAAATATTTAAAAACGCGACATTTCTCTCTCAAATGTACACCATGAACCTCTGCCCTGAAATTCTACCAAAAACAGTGTCTGCTGTAATGGTGTTTTTCACCTGTTCACTGCAGCGTGAGTCATACTAAGTCATTATGTCACAGCACATCCCGGCACACCAGTCCACCTCACCACCGCCTGGTACCCAGTACAAAGCAGCTAAAGTCTCTGGGGCTCACACCTGCAATAAGAATCGCCCTCCTAGATTATATATATACACACAGTGGTGCCTTTTTTGTCCTTGTAACTGTGCTAAATCAGCCGAGGAGAGAGTGATTGTTGTTGTTGTTGTTGGGTTAAAGAGGTTGTAACGTCTTTTAGACCGTAATGAATCCTTCTGTTAAGATATTACATTATGCTATATTTAGGGGGAAAACGCTAAATTCGTAGGGGTCTTGCAGCACCTGGGGAATGAGAGTCAATCGGGTTTGACCCAAGGAAAAGGATGATAGACCCAATTTCTTGAATCAAGAGGTCCTCGTCATCAATCGAGGACGACGACTCCGGCATCACTAACTGAAGGTTCCACTCAGAAAGAAATAAAATTGAAAGTTTATTCAATCTTAAAAAAAAAAGTCAACTGGTAGAGCTTATTTCCATTAGGATCTTTTCCTAGGATGCGACCCAGAAGACCCACTGAATGTATTGGGTCATCCTAGGTTTACTTCTGTATATTCTAAGGTAGAGCCCACAAGACCATAGCAACATATATATATATATATATATATATATATATATATATATATATTATATGGTATATATATATATATATATATATATATATATATATATATATATATATATATATATATATATATATATGTATATATATGATCCAGAACATTAGTGCTGTTTTACCAGGGGCATGAGCCATTGATCCAACCATCAGCACTCTCCTTGGTGCTCCTCTTGGGCCCAATGCCATCGATCTGGTCCTAGAAAAAGAAATCTCAGACCTCAGGACGATGGAAGGCAGGATGAAAGACATCGATACACATGATGCCATCTACCTACTCACCAGGTGCCTGTCAGTCCCAAAACTTACATACTTCCTGAGATGCTCCCCAGCCTTCAGCAGTCCGAAACTCAAGGAATATGATTCTCTCCTCAAGACCATGCTAGAAAGTGTATTGAATCTTTCCCTCGAAGATGGACAGTGATTGCAAGCCTCACTTCCAGTCAGGCTTGGGGGCTGGGAGTACGCAGATCCTCCTAGATTGCCCTACCAGCTTTCCTATCCTCTTCCATAGCATCAAATGAGTTAATAAAACAAATTCTTCCAGACAATCTCAGTGATTCAGCAGGAATACAGGAACCAGTGGATACAGTGGGTCACTCTGTCTGACTTTTTGGGTTATCCTACGTTCTCTACACATATGCTGCTGTGTATGATAATCTATGTAAATGTATTTGTGTATACCTGAATAAAGAGGGTCACTCTGTATCAGGTCAAGCACAGCATAGGGCCGGAGCAGTGGCTTATATACTGTAGAAAGGTGAGTCGAAGCAGGAGGAGACGGGATCACAGTGGAACTATCCACTAGTGTAAGTAGGTCTTCGTCCAAAGGTTGGACAAGTGTTGAAGAATTCCTTGTATCAAGATCCCAAGATGTTGCTGTGTCAGACAGGAATGTAGATGAATGGTTCAGAGAACCGACAAGTTGATAAATTAGACACATAGGCAACATTGGGTATCTTTAATGAGGAAACGTTTCGCCACACAGTGGCTTCATCAGTGTGATCCCACCTCCTGCTTCAACTCACCTGACTACAGTATAGTCTGTCCCGTCTTTCCCGCTCATCCCATTGGGATCTTACCTGAACTCGTTCGTTCGTTCGTTCCTATGCTGTACTTCCTACAAGATTGATGGACTGAACACATCGATTCCAGGCTGAGGGACTGATTACCTCAAACTCCTCCTCTCCTTACTACCTTCTGCTTTGTATGGACTGATGAAGCCACTGTGTGGCGAAACGTTTCCTCATTAAAGATACCCAAGTGTTGCAAATGTGTCTAATTTATCAACTTGTCGGTTCTCTGAACCATTCATCTACATCTTATCTCACTTACCAGTAGCTAACCACATGAAAATTACTTTATCTTGCACATATCCACAACAAAATTACACTTATTGATATCTGTGATTCTCCCTTAATTTGATCATCATCTGTGTCTCCCAAACTGTCAGAAGTACCTGTAGCCAAGCCTAAGCCTGGCCACTACAACATCAGTCAATCTGTTCACGTGGAGCAACTTGCAATTGTATTCGGCATTCTCTTTATTCAATGCTTGTTTCTAACTAGATATAAACATGTAAAGAGTTCATTACCACTATAACTTGTTTAGGTATCACAACTTTGCGGCCCAGTCCCGGGACCTATAAGGAACAGGGCTCCTACAGCACATGTCTTCGTAGCCCTTAAAGAACAACAACAAAAGTGCTGAAAATAGCTTATCCTGTAGAGGCCCTTATTACCACCAACAACACTAACAACAGCAGAATGCTGAGTAGACCAGCATCGGGTGTGTGGGACTTCTGCGCCAACCTTGGTGGTGTGCGGACTTCTCGCTCTCACCTGAACATCGGGGACAAATTCTTTTTCCCCCTTCCGTTCTTCCTGGGACGTTTGTCCGTATCTTATTCTGCCTGCTGGGCTTATTAAAAGTGGGGCACCATCCATCAGCCTCATTTTTCCGCTCTGCTAAAATTTAATGGTTTTGGTTGGAATCCGGTTACTGGACTCAGGTGAGGGTGACGGTGTCCTCTTCTGGGGCTTAAGCAAGAAGGTCCAGAAGAAGTAGATGGAGTGTGAAGGAACCTCTAAGCATACTCCACGTATCCTGAAGAAGCGAGAAGCATGGAGTGTCGAAGAAAAGAGCAATGTTCAAAGAAGAACAGGACACTCCAAGGCCTGCACAGACGCCTGAGTTGAAGTCTAAGGTGTTAGTTTTTTTAGTTTGATATCTTTATTATGCACCCCATACCCATCCTGTGGGCGGTAGTCAAAAGATTACAGAGGTACATAATGGGTCCAGGGACTGGACCCCAAAGTTATGATAGCTGAGCAAGTTACAAAGGTAATGAACTAACAAGCTACAAAGATAATGAACTCACAAGTTACAAAGGTAATGAAACATGTAAGTAAATTTACTTACTTACGTTTATACATGGTTACAATCATGAACAAATTATAACGCAATGAACACTTCACTAGTCTACACCCAGTCACAACTGTAATGAGTTCTTGGTGCAAATTTTATTGTTGGGTCACACATACACACTTACATATACACATACACACACACACATACACACACATATATACATACACACACACGCACACACAACAGGCCCAGCCTTCAATCGACATGTGCACAGGACAAAAGGCAATCAACACGCCACACACACACACACACACACACACACACACACACACACACACACACACACACACACACACACACACACACTACAACACACACACACACACACACACACACATACACAGTAGCAATGCTTTATTTACAGGAGCAAAGTCAGGGTATTTTTCCAGAATGGTCTGTAATATACCACTGTGGATAAAATACTTTGACATATCTTGAACATTTCTGAGTGAGTTGTCTCTGAATTCATTAATTTTGTCGCACTCCAGTACATAATGACGCAGGGTGTGACAATAATCCAACTGACAAAGTTTACATTTTGTTTGGTCTACATCTGGTGGTGGTGATTTAACCTGCCAAAGATACTTGTAACCCAGCCGGAGGCGGGGTAGTGACATCCAAGAGTCTGCTTATTTTGTTGGATGCACCATAGACATGTGGCTCCTCCTGCATGATAGAATGATGATAGATGGACTGACTGGTGTCAATCTCCTGAGTCTTAAGTCAATAAAATTCAGTTCTAGTTCTTTTCGTATTATTGTTCTCAAACTGCTAACTGACAAGCCAAGATTGTAATCTACCCCCTCTTTGAAAGCATAAAACTTAGCCAATTTATCAGTTCTATCATGCATCTGAAGACCAATGTGAGATGGAATCCACAGCATGTGCACTCTGACTCTACTATCCACAATCCTACCATACCTGTGTCTGGCTTCTGACACAAGCATGCTACAAGTTATACTTGATGAGTTGAGAGCATTTATGGATGACAGAGAATCAGTTACAATTAGAGAGTCAACCTTAGATACATGGACGCATTTGAGTGCAAGGAGTATGGCAAACAGTTCTGTCTGAAGGGTAGAGGCCCAGTTATTGATGCGTGCTCCAATTTCTTTAAGAGAGCCATCACTCTGTATGACAACAGCAGCACTACCAGCTACACCAGTGGATTGGTGAACTGAACCATCAACGTAAATAATTTGTGAGAGAGTGTGCTGTTTGGCTAAATTATCAATACAGCTTAAGGCATCATGTTTGGCTTCAAGGCGAAGCTTTGGTTGTGATTTAAGAAGTAGTTTGGGGGGAAATGGAGGGATGGTAGTTTGGAATGGGGTAAAGTCTAAGGTGTGAGTTAGGTTTAAACACTATAGACTGCACGAAGGTCATGGAATGGGGTAAAGTCTAAGGTGTGAGTTAGGTTTAAACACTATAGACTGCACGAAGGTCATTAAGGTTATTACTCACCAAGTATTGCTGATTTTGGTACACCAAAATCAGTAATAACTGAATCGCTAAGTCAGGGATTAAATAAAACTCAGTTTATATATACATGTAAACATGTATTCTCGGTATAAGTAAGTTTGTTTAGGTACAGGTATATATAAGTACAATTATCATACATAGTTTAACATATGTGTAAATTACCTAGGATAACCCAGAAAAGTTAGACAAAATGACTTATTTCCAGAGGCAGCACTTTTTCCAGACATGATGTTATTAGGTATCCCTAAAGAGAGACCTATAAGAGGTTGCCTATTTTTCTCCTCCATCTTTTCGATTTTATTTTGCTCATAACCCGAGAATACCTCATCCATTCGGCTTCGAATTTTGAACACGTGTGTACTGTAACGAGGAACAAATTCCTGGAACAATTGGCATGTTTACGTGCCCCGTGACTAAAGTTGTCAACCCATTCCCAACATCTTGAAATGGCTTGAATAACTTCTAAAACCCTCAGTGACATAGCTTCAAATATTAAAAAAAAATGCTTAAAAATTTAACGATGGCAAAGTGATATTCAAATGCGTTAGTACAGATTTGACCATTGTGTGTGTACAGTGGCGTGAAATTTTTATTCCCATTAAATCTCCTTAATTTTCCAGTATACGTTTCTTGAATGGCATCAGTATTTAATGGCTGATGCATTTTAGAGCCATGATAGTACCATAAAATTTTGTTTTCATTCAGGCAAATTTAGTGATGTAGTAAACCAGTAAAGAAAACATGGAATCGTTGGAATCCTTGTCATAACCTGGTTAAAATTTGCACCCCTATACCTATACGTGGAGGGTGTTCCAGGGGTCAGTGCCCCGCAGCCCATGACCAAGCCTCGCGGTGGAGCAGGACCTGATAAATCAGGCTGTTACTGCTGCTGGTTACGGCTGGTCAGGTACTGACATTAGGTGACCATCCAGCTCTTTCTTGAAGACAGCCAGGGGTGTTACTGGTAATCCCATTTATGTATGCTGGGAGGCAGTTGATCAGTCTTGGGGCCCTGACATGTATTGTGTTATTTCTTAACGTACTCGTGCCACCCCCGCTTTTCATTGGGGGGGGAGGGGATATTGCACCGCCTGCCGAGTCTCTTATAGGGAGTGATTTCCGTGAGCAGATTTGGGACCAGTCCAGGTGTAAATTACTATGCATCTTTCTTCCTTATGTTCCAAGGAGTACGGATCAAGGGACTTTAAATATTAACAGTAATTGTCGTGCTTTATTGTATTTATACGTGTAGTGAAAGTTCTTTGTATATTATCCAGATCTGCAATGTTGCCTGCCTTTATTATTATAATCAAAAGGAAGCGCTAAACCTACCAGGGTCATACAGCTTACCTGCCTTGAAATTGGTCGTAAGTGAACAGCAGTACCCTAGCCTAGAGAGAACAAGTGATTTAAAGAGTTTCACCATTGGCTTGGTATCCCGTATTGAAGGTTCTCGTTATCCTATCATTTTCCTGCCAGATGTGATAAAGACATTGTTGTGATCTTTGGAAATAAGGTTCCTTGGGTATACCTGGTTCTCTGACATTATCACTCCCAAGTCCTTCACATTAGTTTTTCGCTCTATTGTGTAGTTAGAATCTGTTTTATACTCCGATCCAGACGTAAAGACAATGTAATCATTGCATCGTCCTTGATGACAGTTTTAAGATGGTCAGTTGCTCAGCCTTCAGAAGAGTTCTGCTCCAAAACTACGTCTTCGACGCCGAGGGACTGATTACATCGTCTTTACATCTCTACTGCTTCTGCTGTATCCTCTGTATTCGACTGAAGAAACGTACTGTGTAGGCGAAACGTTCCGGAATAAAGATACCTAACTGTTGCACATATCTTTCTTATCAACATCGACTTCAGGCTCAGACACTGAGTACCTCAAACCCCTCCTTATCTTCCGCCATTCTTCTCTTGTATTGGACTGAAGAAGCTCGTGATCTAAGGGATTGGACCAGTGCTTCGATTGCTTGACTCGGGCTTGAATGCCCTGCATTTCCCTTCCCCCCCCCCCGGTCTGTGAAGGACCCCTACAGGTTTAGCGCTTGCCCATGAATGTAATAATCATCAATTATCATCATTTCATCTCCGGGAAACTTGTTGTACACACGTGGCTCCCAACTTCATGGTTGGTTAATGGGTTTCAAGCCTATCGAATACACGAGGGTCATTATGGCATTCGTAACCTTTTCACCGACAAAGAATACTTTAATATTTTAATTAAATAAGGATCACATTAAAGTGTCATCATATATACACGGAGGTATACATCTCTGGTGTATATACACTACATCTCTTGGTGTATATACACTACATCTCTGGGTGTATATACACTACATCTCTGGGTGTATATACACTACATCTCTGGGTGTATATACACTACATCTCTGGGTGTATATACACTACATCTCTGGTGTATATACACTACATCTCTGGGTGTATATACACTACATCTCTGGGTGTATATACACTACATCTCTGGTGTATATACACTACATCTCTGGGTGTATATACACTACATCTCTGGGTGTATATACACTACATCTCTGGTGTCTATATACACTACATCTGAGTGTATATACACTACATCTCTTGGTGTATATACACTACATCTCTGGGTGTATATACACAACATCTCTGGGGTCTATATACACTACATCTGAGTGTATATACACTACATCTGGTGTATATACACTGCATTTCTGGGTGTATATTGGTTTAGCGCTTCTATTTGATTATAATAAAAATCTTGGTGTATATACACTACATCTCTGGGGTGAATATACACTACATCTGAGTGTATATACACTACATCTCTGGGTGTATATACACTACATCTGAGTGTATATACACTACATCTCTGGGTGTATATACACTACATCTGAGTGTATATACACTACATCTCTGGTGTATATACACTACATCTGGTGTATATACACTACATCTGTGTGTATATACACTACATCTGTGTGTATATACACTACATCTGTGTGTATATACACTACATCTCTGGTGTCTATATACACTACATCTGAGTGTATATACACTACATCTCTTGGTGTATATACACTGCATCTCTGGGTGTATATACACTACATCTCTGGGGTGAATATACGCTACATCTCTGGGGTGAATATACACTACATCTCTGGGGTGAATATGCACTACATCTGAGTGTATATACACTACATCTCTGGGTGTATATACACTACATCTGGGTGTATATACACTACATCTGGGTGTATATACACTACATCTGGGTGTATATACACTACATCTGGGTGTATATACACTACATCTGGGTGTATATACACTACATCTGGGTGTATATACACTACATCTGGGTGTATATACACTACATCTGGGTGTATATACACTACACCTGGGTGTATATACACTACACCTGGGTGTATATACACTACACCTGGGTGTATATACACTACACCTGGGTGTATATACACTGCACCTGGGTGTATATACACTACACCTGGGTGTATATACACTGCACCTGGGTGTATATACACTGCACCTGGGTGTATATACACTGCACCTGGGTGTATATACACTGCACCTGGGTGTATATACACTGCACCTGGGTGTATATACACTGCACCTGGGTGTATATACACTGCACCTGGGTGTATATACACTGCACCTGGGTGTATATACACTGCACCTGGGTGTATATACACTGCACCTGGGTGTATATACACTGCACCTGGGTGTATATACACTGCACCTGGGTGTATATACACTGCACCTGGGTGTATATACACTGCACCTGGGTGTATATACACTGCACCTGGGTGTATATACACTGCACCTGGGTGTATATACACTGCACCTGGGTGTATATACACTGCACCTGGGTGTATATACACTGCACCTGGGTGTATATACACTGCACCTGGGTGTATATACACTGCACCTGGGTGTATATACACTGCACCTGGGTGTATATACACTGCACCTGGGTGTATATACACTGCACCTGGGTGTATATACACTGACCTGGGTGTATATACACTGCACCTGGGTGTATATACACTGCACCTGGGTGTATATACACTGCACCTGGGTGTATATACACTGCACCTGGGTGTATATACACTGCACCTGGGTGTATATACACTGCACCTGGGTGTATATACACTGCACCTGGGTGTATATACACTGCACCTGGGTGTATATACACTGCACCTGGGTGTATATACACTGCACCTGGGTGTATATACACTGCACCTGGGTGTATATACACTGCACCTGGGTGTATATACACTGCACCTGGGTGTATATACACTGCACCTGGGTGTATATACACTGCACCTGGGTGTATATACACTGCACCTGGGTGTATATACACTGCACCTGGGTGTATATACACTGCACCTGGGTGTATATACACTGCACCTGGGTGTATATACACTGCACCTGGGTGTATATACACTGCACCTGGGTGTATATACACTGCACCTGGGTGTATATACACTGCACCTGGGTGTATATAACCCCCTGCACCTGGATGTATATACACTGCACCTGGGTGTATATACACTGCACCTGGGTGTATATACACTGCACCTGGGTGTATATACACTGACCTGTATATACACTGCACTGGGTGTATATACACTGCACCTGGGTGTATATACACTGCACCTGGGTGTATATACACTGCACCTGGGTGTATATACACTGCACCTGGTATAACTGGGTGTATATACACTGCACCTGGGTGTATATACACTGCACCTGGGTGTATATACACTGCACCTGGGTGTATCACTGCACCGGGTGTATCACTGCACCTGGGTGTATATACACTGCACCTGGGTGTATATACATGCACCTGGGTGTATATCCTGCACCTGGGTGTATATACACTGCACCTGGGTGTATATACACTGCACCTGGGTGTATATACACTACACCTGGGTGTATATACACTGCACCTGGGTGTATATACACTGCACCTGGGTATATACACTGCACCTGGGTGTATATACACTGCACCTGGGTGTATATACACTGCACATGGGTGTATATACACTACATTTTTAGGTGTATATACCGGCTGTGAGCTTTTTGTTTTGATGCTCATCTTTAAAAGGATCTTCCGTATAAAACTCAATTTCACACCTACTACTCTAGCACCAATTTGCTGCTTTTCTACCTCATGTCTCTTAGCTATTTTGCTTGTCTTGCTCGTCGGCTCTATCTTCAAAAGAAATACTTTAAGTGAATAAGAGGGAGTAAGGGTGTCTAGTTTTAAGTGATATGTAAGCTTTAGGATTATTCTACCCGAAATGCTCATGCATACTAGTGGCTTTCTTTGTGCTTAATAATACTTTATTACATGTAAACTACAGTTGTATATTACACAAAGAAATACAGATTTTGATTTGATTTGACGTGATGTTTTATCGTGGGTGTCCCTGACAAGTATGCAGACGACGAAGCTGTCTCGAGCTGACGGGAAAATTGGCAATTGTTGGGCGTGAGCATGTGTTTGTGTCTGGCGTCAGGTAAATACTGGTATTTGTCTTTGCTTCCGGACCTTGGCTTGTGGGATGTGAGGTGTAAGATCAGTTACCAGTAGCAGCTGATGAAGCGTGTGCGTGTGTGTGTGCGTGTGTGTGTTTTTGTGCCTTTAAATAGTGTACATGGCAGCACAGGTGTCACTACAGATAAACGTTATTTACCTGCAAAAAAAAAAAACAGCAGGTAAATTTTGTTACCCATGCTACACGGACATGGTATTTCAATATCATCATCATCATTTTATCATCATAGATGAACAAGACCATAGTTATGGAATGCAATGCCGAATTGTTTGCAAAATCAGAATTTTGTCATGTGCAATATAATTATATGTTCAATAAAAGAATTCGGCTGTAGTTTACGACTACTAACTTAGTTTGCATTTAATAATACAAACAACCTTTCTACACCAAGGATTAAACAAGTATTTCTTGTGCAAATTGTTATTTTTTGGTAATATATTTATTTTGGTTGTGCAGCATATCTGAGTCAATCAGTTCTTTGTATTGAGTGGTATCATGTGCCTGACCGAACGTAAGGGAATAAGCATATCAACTAATGGCGGAGGAAGGTTAAGTTAGCCGTTTTAAGTTAGGTTAGTTTTTTTTTTTACCACTTACACAAACAAAATAATATTTCGACCAAACCCAAATTAATATGTACAGTTTAAACTAAAATGGTTGAATTTTGCTGAGGAGCAATCCGCTACTGTTTCCTAGTTCTCTCTACAGTTTTAGTTGTTAGTTTGATATCTTTATTATGCACCCCATACCCATGGTGTGGGCGGTAGTCAAAAGATTACAGAGGTACATAATGGGTCCAGGGACTGGACCCCAAAGTTTTGATAGCTGAGTAAGTTACAAAGGTAATGAACTAACAGGCTACAAAGGTAATGAACTCACAAGTTACAAAGGTAATGAAACATGTAAGTAAATTTACTTACGTTTATACATGGTTACAATCATGAACAAATTATAAAGCAATGAACAATTCACTAGTCTACACCCGGTCACAACTGTAATGAGTTCTTGGTGCAAATTTTATTGTTGGGTCACACACACACACATATACATACACACTTACATACACACACACATATACATACACACTTACATATACACACACACTCATATACATACACACTTACATATACACATACATACACACACACACATACACACACACCCCGATGGCATGGTGGCTATCGCTCTTGCTTCACGCACGGAGGGCCCGGGTTCAATTCCCGGCGGGGCCGAAACATTTCAAAGTGTTTCGTTACACACACACATACATACAACAGGCCTAGTGTCTAATCGACATGTGCCTAGGACAAAATGGTAACTAACTAACTAACTAACACACACACACACAACAGGCCCAGCCTTCAATCGACATGTGCATAGGATAAAATGGCAATCTCTACATCTCTCTACATCAGTTATAATTATGAAGAAAGTATAAGAAGGCATTGTAGTAATATATACCAGGTTGAGTCATGACCTCAAGGAAAGTACATTGATGCTGGTGAAAGGCTCTTGATCCAAGGGATGTGATCTTTTCTTGTCTTCCTTAGATCCAACATGATTGCATTCCATTCCCTTCCAAACACTGTATGACATACAGGTTTAGTGCTTCCCCTTAATATTATACTACAACAAATAAAAGGTTCGGTCATAATTTGTTACCTTTATGCATCTCTAATGAATATATTTAATATGGTAATTGTTCATTGCTAAATATAAGGGGCTTTTGTGTTCTATAACTGTAGTATATGATTTTATAAAAATTATAGAATTAAAAACATTAACAGTACATACTATATATGCATGTTCTGGGTTTTAGTTTTATTCTGACATGGGCACTGATGTTTACTGCCACTTATTTCTTCTGAAATACACAAAATTACTTTTCTGTATAATGATGAAGTACTAGTACTTCATCAAATCCAACCTTAGTGGCAGACACCAGTATGTAATTTGAAATTTACTTATCTGTTCTACCAATAAGCATTAATTGCTGTTGCTGTAAGTGGTTCATGGAAGTATTCATAGACAGTAATTGTTCAACTTCAAAATGTGTTGATATGTTTCTCTCAAGTCTGAGAATTGAGTATTACTATATTCACTGTTCTTAACTTTACAGTACTTCGTAATTTAACTTTTGGTTTGATTGTAGATGACTGAATTAATTATAGGTATATTATAAAACATTACTTTTAAAATATTAAACCATAAGGTCTGTTGGTAGATAGCAAAGCCACTTTTCGTATGTATGTATTATTGTATTAATATTGGTAGAATTACCGACAATATGTTAAGTAAAAGGACACAAATGCAACTAATGTGACATTTTATTGTGGCAACGTTTCGCTCTTCAGGAGCTTTGTCAGCGGTTTCACAAAGCTCCTGGAGAGCGAAATGTTGCCACAATAAAATGTCACATTAGTTGCATTTGTGTTCTTTTACTTAACATGTATGTATTGTAAAAGTTTTTCATGGTAGTTCTCATAAAGTATTAGCTATGCATTTTTTATATTGCTTTGGGTACTTAAATTTTGAGTAAGTATGGTAGAAGGTATAGAGTTTTAGTACTGTATGGCCTTGGTATTCTGGCACGGGTATGATGGTGTTGCAGCGTCGTAGTGTCCAGTAGGCGGGAGGAGCGTGGCGGCAGCCTCCACCCCATGACCCAGCCCAGCATACACCTCACCCGCCTTGCTTCTAGCTATGGCCGCTTGTCGCAGGAAGGTTGAGGTATGTACCAGTCACAGCTGCTGCTATACGTGCCAGCCATGTCGGTGACTGCTAGCAGGTTGCCAGTTATGTCAGTGCTAGTTAACAAGTTGCCAGTATGTGCTAGTGCCTGCTGGCAGGTTGCCAGCAATGCTAGTGCCTGCTAACAGATTTCCTACTATGCCAGTGCCTACTAGCAGGTTTTCAGCAATGCCAGTGCCAGTTAAATTGCCAGCAAGTGCTAGTACCTGCTGGCAGGTTGAAAGTTATGCTAGTGTCTGCTGGCAGATTTCCTACTATGCCAGTGCCTGCTAGCAGGTTGTAGGCTCCTGCTTTACAAGCTTCATGTAATGCAAATTAGGTAATTTTTATGGTTGTACTGTAATCTTTGGATGTTGCCTTTTGCTGCAAAGTGCAGTTTCCTGTGGCAAAATCTGTTCAGACCACAAATTCATAAAAATGTGTTGTTTATGAATGCATGTTATTGCATTATTATTATTACGTATTATCATAATTTTATTTATATTTATTTATTACCACTATTATTGTATTTTTATTTATTGTATTATACCAAGTCAGTGGCACATCACTGTGGATGATGGACACTTCTTTAAGTTAGTCATATTAAGCACCATTGGGTCTAGCCAGTAACTAAAAGAACAATTAATTATGTGGACTCAAAATTGATCCTTGCAGCACCCTGCCGATGATATTTTCTCCTGAGGACATTTTCCTCATACTGGTTGCATTTTTTTAAACTATCTCTTCCACTGTAACAGTTTGTCTTTTATAATCTTGTTTATTTTATAGTTTCTAGATTAGTCTTATGAAGAAGTCTGATAAAAGCTTTCTTAATCTAAATATAATAGTATTTTGCAGATCCACTTTTTTTTGTAATAATTTCTGTAACAGTCATGATACCTTAATTGATTAGAAATTTTCTGATCTTAAACAGAACTGTACAGTAGCTTTTTCTCAGATTTTTTCAGTACGTTTTTTTATATTGATGCTTGTCAGCAAGACAGTTCACTAATTCAAAGGGGTCTTCCCTGTTGTTTTCTAAATATTGTCACAGTGTGTACTGCATACTTTCCAGAGTGAACATCTTAGTTTTCCTTCACATTATTTTTACAACATATGCTGTAGTCCTATTGTGTGTGGTTTTGTTCTTCTTGACATCTAGTAATAGCTTACTTCCACTTTGGGTACAGTGTGGTATTCTCCTTCATTTCATTTATATGTTTGGTGTTCAGATCTGTTACATCTAAAGTTTGCTCTTCTGTTAACACACTCTAGAACTTCACATTTGATATAACATGTACGTATTTCCTTTTGTTGTCATCCTTGATTCTTTGTACACTATTTTGTCTTTCACATTTAGTCTGCTTGTAATGAACTTGCCTCAGTCTTGCTTTTGTAAACTACTACTACTTTTTTGAAGTTTCTCCATTCATCCCTCATTACCCTTATAAATTAATTTCAAATCTGTTCGAATCTCTGGCAGATAACTAGGCAGGCATATTCCCTAATTTGGTTCCTAGTCCTTAGGCTACCTGCAGTCTTCTTGTGCCCAATGACTTGAGATGTTTTGTGTACAGTGTTTCTTGTTTAAGAGGAATCTTGTGTTAATAAGTTTTTATACTCCCTGATATGTATATTTTGAAGTGCAGGATTTTTGTTTGTATAATATCTAACCTTACCATACAGTACTGCATTAGGATAAACATTGACTGGAACCTGTGCTTACCTTGATGCAGATGGGGGGCTCTTGATCCAAGCAATGAGATATATATTTCCCTTGGCTCAATCAGATTGTTTTCCATTTTCCAGGTGCTATATGACCCTTATGTGTTTAGCTCTTTCCCATGATAATAATAATAATAATATGCTTACAGGTGTTAGTGGTACTTTTACTAACGCTGGTACCACGTCCAGGGCCGCTGGAACCTCGTCCACCTTGCACCCGGGACAAGGCAGCACTTGTCAGAAAGCTTGTCAACAAGGTAAGGGGTGTATGAGATTTGACAATGAATTTAATTTATTATCATTTCAAGAGCTTCTGGTAGTTTTTCACACCTTGACATTTTTTTTAACATGAATTGACTTATGAGAAGTAATTGTGAAAAAAGGAGAACATTAATATAGAAATAAAAGTATAATGCTGTTCAGTAAAAATAATTTTTTTGTAGTAGAAGCAAGAAAATGATGAATGCAGTACAGTACTGTGTATACCTAAAGAAAAAGTTAAAGTTCTTAACTTTCAAGTCTTATTGGAGTTACAGTAATTAAATTAGGGAAGAGTTGTAGTGCATATACTGTATTGAATTATTACATTCATGGGGAAGCGCTAAATTCATAGGTGTCATACAACACTTAGGGAAATATAAGGCATTCATGTTTGATTCAAGGAATTGGAGCACAGATCCAATTCCTTATATGAAGAGTCCTTCACTAGCATCAACCTCTCTTGGGCAAATATTGAAGATTACCAATAATTAATTATGAAGATAAAGGCAAAAATATTATCAATAAACATTTAATTACAGTTAAGGGTACATGAGGATACAGTGGACCCCGAGTATCGTAATTAATCCGTTCCAGGAGCTAGTACTTAACACGAAAGGACTAGTCTATTTTACATTATTCCTTATGGGGATAAATTCGTTTGGTAATGGCACTTGAACAGCATTCTGGAACGAAAAAATATCGTAAACCGAGGTACCACTGTATATACATTTACTTACCTTTATTGAAGAGTTGCAGGCATCTGGAAGGTAGAGTTGCTGATAGGGGCAGGGAGTTAGTGGTTGGAAGGGGAATCCCCCTCCAAAAGGACTTCAGGTAACAAGTCCCTCTCTGGGGTTACTTCCCTTTTTGGTCTTTTAATGCCACTAGGACCAGCTTGAGAGTCACCAGACCCCTGCCTGGTGAAGTAACTGTCCAGAGTCCTCTGTTTCTGGCAACCCTTCAACACTTTCCTGAAGTGTGACATGGCTCTGTCACTGAAGTGGCTGCACAGAAGGCTCATTTCAGCTTGCTCAGGGTGGTGTCTTTCAACAAATGTCTGCAACTCATTCCACTTTGTACACATCTCCTTAAGCACTGAAGAGGGCACTTCCTTCTGTCTCTCACCCTCCTCCTTTGAAGCAATAACCTCAGCTGTGGTCTGTTGCTGTTCCAGATGAAGCTCTTGCAGCTCTTCAGTTGTTAGCTCTACCCTGTGGGCCTCCACCAACTCTTCCACATCCTCACCACTCACCTCCAACCCCAGGTTGTTCCCCAATGCCACAATAGAGTCCACAACAGGCACAGGGTCGTCAGGGTCAAGGTCAGGGTCAGCCTCAAATCCTTCAAAATCCCTCTGTTGGACACAACCTGGCCACAATGGTCTCCAAGCAGAGTTCAAGTCCTGGAAGTCACTCCCTCCCAAGCCTTACCTATAAGGCGTATGCATTGCACAATGTTGAAGTGATCTTTCCAGAACTCTCTTAGGGTCAACTCAGTGTCTGAGGTCACTTCAAAGCACTTTTCAAACAGTGCTTTGGTGTACAGTTTCTTGAAGTTGGAAATGACCTGCTGGTCCATGGGCTGGAGGAGAGGAGTGGTGTTAGGAGGCAAGAACTTCACTCTGATGAAATTAAACTTGTCAGACAAACACTCTTGCAAGTTGTGAGGGTGAGCAGGAGCATTGTCCAGTATCAGGAGGCACTTGAGTGGCAATTTCTTTTCCAAGAGGTATTTCTTCACAGTAGGGCCAAACACTCCAGTCACCCATTCCTTGAAAATCTCCGTAGTGACCCATGCCTTGGTGTTATCCTTCCAATGCACACACAAATTATTCTTGTCAACACTGTGATTCTTGAAGGGTCTGGGATTTTCATAGTGATACACCAGTAAAGGCTTCACTTGAAAATCCCCACTAGCATTAGAACAAAACATGAGAGTTAGCCTGTCTTTCATAGGCTTGTGTCCTGGCTGTGCCTTTTCCTCCTGAGTAATGTAGGTCCTGTTGGGCATTTTCTTCCAAAACAGGCCTGTTTCATCACAGTTAAACACTTGTTGGGGGAGGAATTGTTCAGCCTCTACGAACCCCTGGAATTCATGCACAAATTTTTCAGCTGCACGTTTGTCTGAGCTGGCTGCCTCACCATGCCTCACAACACTGTGTATGCCACTACGTTTCTTAAACCTGTCAAACCAGCCTTTGCTGGCTTTAAAATCACTTGTCTCACCACTGGTTGCAGGCATTGTCTTGACAAGATCTGCGTGCAACTTCCTTGCCTTTTCACAAATTATCGCCATGGAAATACTATCACCCGCTCTCTGTTTTTCATGGATCCACACCAACAACAACTTCTCAACCTCATCCACTGTTTTCGATCTATTTTTCATTTTTGCAACATTAGCTTACTTGATCTCATTTCTCTTTGCCAGGATAGAGCTGATAGTAGAAGGGGTTTTGTTGTACATCCTGGCAAGATCACTCAGACGTACGCCACTCATATTTTTCTATAATCTCTTTCTTCAGTTCGATGGTGTTCCTCACTTTCTTTACCACAGGGGTGCCACTAGGAAGCTTCTTTGGACCCATGGTGACTTATTTCACAGTGACAATCACTAAAGCACCAAAAAAAACACCAAATGTAGTGTGAATGTTTGAAAGAGCGCGCTAGGTAATGTTCTCTCAATGGTAAACAACGCTTCACTGGCGGCGTCCTGCGTCCCGTGCAGGCGTGGAGCAGGCGGACAGGTCTAATACGTTACGAAACACGAGCCGTTTTACGATTCTCGAAATCGTAAAAAGCTTACGAAACACGATGTTTACGAAATAAGAACCTTACGAAACTCGGGGGTCCACTGTATATGACAATTATAAAATTTTACCAGCTGATCTTGCTGAAAATTTAACACTGCTGAAGAAGAAATTACTACAAATTAAAAGTTTAAAAACTATAAAAATCTCCCCTTTACAGCTTGAATATGGTTTTGACAGTGCATAATAAGCCATCATGAAATATAGTAGTATAGTCAATGTTTTTATTGTGGATCCCCTTGATTCATTAATATATTGTCAATAATTAAATTTTAAATGTATTAGCGGTGGGTGCCAGTGCTGGAGAAGTATGGCGTTACACTTCCCCTGGAGTGCCCACTACACAGTGCACGGGATGTATTTGCACAGCAGGAGGCTGCTAAGGTGTATGTATCACCACAGTGGACTTGTGGCCTCTGTGGAAAGTCTTTTTATCATGAGGCTCACCTCGATCGCCACCTTGACAACCGGCATGAAGATTACCTCAATAATGTAAGTTGGACCTGGCTTACAATGGAATATTACTGGTGTGAACATTTCAAGATTCAAGATGCTTTATTTCTCTGTAAAAATTACAATGTGTGTTTTACATTTAAGGACTATAATTACTATAATTGTATGTAGTAGGTTGGTAGTCAGCAACCACCCAAGGAGGTACTACAATCCTGCCAAGTGAGTGTAAAACGAAAGCCTGTATTTGTTTTACATGATGGTAGGATTGCTGGTGTCTTTTTTCTGTCTCATAAACATGCAAGATTTCAGGTACGTCTTGCTACTTCTACTTACACTTAGGTAACGCTACGCAAACATGTACACGTTTATGTATACACACTCATCTGAGTTTTCTTTGATTTTATCTTAATAGTTCTTGTTCTTATTGCTTTTCCTTTCATATCCATGGGGAAGTGGAATAAGAATCTTTCCTCCGTATGCCATGCGTGTTGTAAAAGTCAACTAAAATGCCGGGAACAATGGGCTAGTAACCCCTTTTCCTATATAGCTTACTAAAAAGAAAAAGAAGAAAACCGTCAAAGTGGGATGTTTGAATGTGCATGGATGTTGTGCGAATGATAAGAAAGAGATGATTGTAGATGTTATGAATGAAAAGAATCTGGATGTCATGGCTTTAAGTGAGACAAAGCTGAAGGGGGTAGGAGAGTTTCAGTGGGGAGAAATAAATGGGATTAGGTCAGGGGTTTCAAATAGAGTTAGAGCTAAAGAAGGAGTGGCAATAATGTTGAATAATCAGTTATGGCAGGTAAAGAGGGAATATAAATGTATAAATTCAAGGATTATGTGGAGTAAAATAAAGGTTGGATGTGAAAAGTGGGTAATAATAAGTGTTTATGCACCTGGAGAAGAGAGAAGTGTAGAGGAGAGAGAGAGATTTTGGGAAATGTTGAGTGAGTGTGTGGGGAGTTTTGAACCAAGTGAGAGAGTAATTGTGGTTGGGGATCTTAATGCTAAAGTGGGTAAAAATGTTGTGGAGGGAGTAGTAGGTAAATTTGGGGTGCCAGGGGTAAATGTAAATGGGGAACCATTAATTGAGCTATGTGTAGAAAGAGGTTTGGTAATAAGTAATACATATTTTATGAAAAAGAGGATAAATAAATATACGTACAAGGTATGATATAGCACGTAAGGAAAGTAGTTTGTTGGATTATGTATTGGTGGATAAAAGGTTGATGGATAGGCTTCAGGATGTACATGTTTATAGAGGAGCAACAGATATATTGGATCATTATTTGGTTGTAGCTACAGTTAGAGTAAAAGGTAGATGGGACAAAAAGAAAATGGCAACAGCAAGTAAGAGAGAGGTAAAAGTGTATAAACTAAGGGAGGAGGAAGTTAGGGTGAGATATAAGCAACTATTGGCAGAAAGGTGGGCTAGTGCAAGTATGAGTAGTGGGGGGGGTTGAAGAGAGTTGGGATAGTTTTAAAAATGCAGTATTAGAATGTGGGGCAGAAGTTTGTGGCTATAGGAGGGTGGGTGCAGGAGGAAAGAGGAGTGAGTGGTGGAATGAAGAAGTAAAGGGTGTGATAAAAGAGAAAAAGGTAGCTTATGAGAGGTTTTTACAAAACAGAAGTGTTAATAGAAGAGCAGAGTATATGGAGAGTAAAAGAAAGGTGAAGAGAGTGGTGAGAGAGTGCAAAAGAAGAGCAGATGAAAGAATGGGAGAGGCTCTGTCAAGAAATTTTGTTGAAAACAAGAAAAAATTTTGGAGTGAGATAAACAAGGTAAGAAAGCCTAGGGAACGAATGGATTTGTCAGTTAAAAACAGAGTAGGGGAGTTAGTAGATGGGGAGCTGGAGGTATTGGGTAGATGGCGGGAATATTTTGAGGAACTTTAAAATGTCGATGAAAAAAGGGAGGCGGTAATTTCATGTACTGGCCAGGGAGGTACAACATCATTTAGGAGTGAAGAAGAGCAGGATGTGAGTGTGAGGGAGGTGCATGAGGCATTACGTAGAATGAAAGGGGGTAAAGCAGCTGGAACTGACGGGATCATGACAGAAATGTTAAAAGCAGGGGGATATAGTGCTGGAGTGGTTGGTATTTTTGTTTAATAAATGTATGAAAGAGGAAGGTACCTAGGGATTGGCAGAGAGCATATATAGTTCCTTTATATAAAGGGAAGGGGGATAAAAGAGAGTGTAAGGACTATAGGGGAATAAGTTTACTGAGTATACCAGGTAAAGTGTATGGCAGGGTTATTATTGAAAGAATTAGAGGTAAGACAGAGAGTAGGATTGCAGATGAGCAAGGAGGCTTTAGAGTGGGTAGGGGATGTGTAGATCAAGTGTTTACAGTGAAGCATATATGTGAACAGTATTTAGATAAAGGTAGAGAAGTTTTCATTGCATTTATGGATTTGGAAAAGGCATATGATAGAGTGGATAGGGGAGCAATGTGGCAAATGTTGCAAGTGTATGGAATAGGTAGTAAGTTACTGAAGGCTGTAAAGAGATTTTTATGAGGATAGTGAGGCTCAGGTTAGGGTGTGTAGGAGAGAGGAGATTACTTCCGGTAAAAGTAGGTCTTAGACAGGGATGTGTAATGTCACCATGGTTGTTTAATATATTTATAGATGGGGTTGTAAAAGAAGTAAATGCTAGGGTGTTGGGGAGAGGGGTGGGATTAAATTATGGGGAATTAAATGCAAAATGGGAGTTGACACAGTTACTTTTTGCTGATGATACTGTGCTTATGGGAGATTCTAAAGAAAAGTTGCAAAGGTTAGTGGACGAGTTTGGGAGAGTGTGTAAAGGTAGAAAGTTGAAAGTGAACATAGATAAGAGTAAGGTGATGAGGGTATCAAACGATTTAAATAAAGAAAAATTGGATATCACATTGGAGAGAGGGATTATGGAAGAAGTAAATGTTTTCAGATATTTGGGAGTTGACGTGTCAGCAGATGGGTTTATGAAGGATGAGGTTAACCATAGAATTGATGAAGGAAAAAGGTGAGTGGTGCGTTGAGGTATCTGTGGAGACAAAAACGTTATCCATGGAGGCAAAGAAGGGGAAAGTACGAAAGTATAGTGGTACCAACACACTTATATGGGTGTGAAGCATGGGTTGCAAATGCTGCAGCGAGGAGGAGGCTGGAGGCAGTGGAGATGTCCTGTCTAAGGGCAATGTGTGGTGTAAATATTATGCAGAAAATTCGAATGTGGAAATTAGGAGAAGGTGTGGAGTTACTAAAAGTATTTGTCAGAGGGCTGAAGAGGGATTGTTGAGGTGGTTTGGTCATTTAGAGAGAATGGATCAAAGTAGAATGACTTGGAGAGCGTATAAATCTGTAGGGAAGGAAGGCGGGGTAGGGTCGTCCTAGAAAAGGTTGGAGGGAGGGAGTAAAGGAGGTTTTGTGGGCGAGGGGCTTGGACTTCCAGCAAGCATGTGTGAGCGTGTTAGATAGGAGTGAATGGAGACGAATGGTTTTTGGGACATGACGATCTGTTGGAGTGTGAGCAGGGTAACATTTTGTGAAGGGATTCAGGGAAACCAGTTAATTGATTTAGTTGGACTTGAGTCCTGGAAATGGGAAGTACAATGCCTGCACTTTAAAGGAGGGTCTGGGATAGTGACAGTTGGGAGGGACTATTCTCAGCTGTCGTATCTGAGCGCCTCTGAAAAGACAGTGATTATGTGTGAGTGTGGTGAAAGTGTTGAATGATGATGAAAGTATTTTCTTTTTGGGGATTTTCTCTCATTTTGGGTCACCCTGCCTCGGTGGGAGACGCCCGACTTGTTGAAAAAAAAATAATTACAAAGATGGCCGTTATCATGCCTAGCATGCCTGGGCATGCTAGGCATTTGGGCAGACTTAATACTAGTTCTTAATCTATATTACAAATTATATATGAATACAAATTTCAAATGATTAAATAGATTTACAATAGTGAGGTAGTTCAGGATAACTAGATTGTATCACAAATTACAAATTAGTACAAATTTCAAATGATTTAATAGATTTACCATAATGAGGTAGTTCAGAATGTTTAGATTGTAAAAAATTAGTAATAATAATATAATAATAATAATAATTAATAATAATAATAATAATAATAATAATAATAATAATAATTTTTATTTCAATGCATGTTACAAGTGTACAATGTTATTGGTAGTTACAATTATAAAACAATTATAAAACTGTAATGCAAGGAATAAGAATGGTTTTGTCTTGGCATGTTACAGTTTCTATTAAAGCTCCAGTACTGGAGTAAATCAGGCAAACTTAAGACTAGTTTCAGATTTATTAGACAATAGCTATATTCGGGATGTTTGAGTGAAATGGTACTACTCACAGTTTGGTTGTGTTCATAATACATATTTGTATGTGTAAGTAAGTTTATTCAGGTATAGGTACACATAAATAGAGTTCTTCTTCTTTCAACAAATCAGCCTTATCCTATATAAATAGAGTTATGTACGTACATAAATTCTAGGTAGTAGGTTGGTAGACAGCAACTGTCCAGACTCGGCAGGCGATGTAACGTCCCCCCAATGAAGAGCAGGGGTGCCACTAGCACGTTGAGGGACAACACAATAAGTGTCAGGGGCCCAAGATTGTTCAACTGCCTCCCAGCATACATCAGGGGGATTACCAACAAACCCCTGGCTGTCTTCAAGCAGGCACTGGACAGGCACCTAAAGTCGGTACCTGACCAGCCAGGCTGTGGTTCGTACGTTGGACTGCGTGTGGCCAGCAGTAACAGCCTGGTTGATCAGGATCTGGTCCAACAGGAGGCCTGGTCACAGACTGGGCCGCGGGGGCGTTGACCCCTGGAATTCTCTCCAGGTAGACTCCAGGAGGTACTACCGTCCTGCCAAGTGAGTGTAAAACGAAAGCCTGTAATTGTTTTACATGATGGTAGGATTGCTGGTGTCTTTTTTCTGTCTCATAAACATGCAAGATTTCAGGTACATCTTGCTACTTCTACTTATTTCATTGCAGATTACATGGGTATCGGAAGTTACAATGTAAATTGAGTGCAAGGAGAGCCACTGACATGCCATGGCATTAGGGGCAGCTTATTCTAGTCCTTAAAAACTATGTACTTAATATTAGAGAAATTTATTGAGTTTATTCTAGTTAAAAATTATTTTCAAAATTACAATATGATGAAATTTTACTGTTTAAATTATTATATAATGATATTTGATATTAGATTGTTACAGGTGTTAAGATTCTTGAATGATAATATGGAATTGAGATTATCTTAAGGAAAATAACATTGAGCATTTTTGACATTAACTTATAATATGAGTAGGGGGTAACATAATAGTAACATATTATTAAAAATTGAGATTATCGTATAGGAAAGTAACAATGAGCATTTTTCAAAGTAGTTTATAGTATGATCATTTAGTTTTGGGTGAGTAGGTGGTTTTTGAGAAGAGTCTTAAATTGATTTTCAGACAAGATTATCTTAATATTTACTGGTAATGAATTCCAGATTCTGGGGCCCTTTATGTGCATAGAATTTTTACATAGGTTGATATGAACACTGGGTATATCAAAAAGTGATCTGTGTCGTGTGTTGTGGTCATGGGTCCTATTAAAGTTGGTGAGGAGAGTTTTGAGCAGAGGGTTTATATTAGAGTGTAAAGTTTTATATATGTAGTAGGCACAAGAGTAAGTATGAATGTTCTTTACGGTGAGTAGTTTGAGACTTTTGAATATTGGTGGAGTATGCTGTCTAGAGTGGGAATTTGTTATCATTCTGACTGCTTACACTTAGATCACACTACACATTCATGTACAAGCATATATATACTCACCCCTCTGGGTTTTCTTCTAATTTTTTACTAGTTCTTGTTCTTATTTCCTCTTATCTCCATGGGGAAGTGGAATAGAATTCTTCCTCCGTAAGCCATGCGTGTCGTAAGAGGCGACTAAAATGCCGGGAGCAAGGGGCTAGTAACCCCTTCTCCTGTATATATTACTAAATGTAAAAGGAGAAACTTTCGTTTTTCCTTTTGGGCCACCCTGCCTCGGTGGGAAACGGCCGACATGTTGAAAGAAAGAAAGAAAGATGTACATACATAAATTATCATACATATCAGCATATGTGTAGATTACCTAGGATAACCCAAAAAAATCAAAGTGACTTATTTCCATTGGGGTCCTTGTTTAAACACTATTCGAGAAACTGAGAAAATGACTGGAAAAAACTTTGCAATATTTGTAATAAAAGCTTCTTTCCGTATTTTTCTTGGAAATAAAATTTTCATAAAGAATATGGCTAAATTAGATTTTATTAAAGAAATGTGAGAATGATGTGTCAGGTATTGTCTGGTAAACACAGGGTGGCTAAAACAGCAAATTTTATTATAAGATTAGTAATCTTGAATTTATAACCCCTTTACCCTTACAGGGAGAGGACTCGGTGTGCTTAGCAGATTTCTGTGATGTGATGCGGTGTGAGGTGCTGCTGGAGAGGCTGCGTGACTTTGATGATTCTCCACCTTCAGCCACTGCTCTTGACTTGTGGCACCAACCACTGCTACTGTCTTCCCCCTCTATGCACCAGACACAGACACATTCAGGTATTAAGTAGCTCAAGTGCAAGTTGAAATCTGCCTGCACTTCTCTGTATAACTTGAGAACTTATTGCAAAATGTCTTTTCTGATTGGCTTCAAACTTTTACCATTGGTTAGCTTTATTAAAACAAACCTTGTCACTTACTTTAAGCTGTTGAAATATCAATTTCCCAATTTTATTAAGTAAATTCTTAACTATGTTATAACAAGAGAATGGTTCTTCTGATTAGCTTCAAACCCTAAATGCTGTTGTATCTTTATTGGAAGTACAGTATTTTTGTGTTAATTTTGGGCTGTGTGGGAGTCAGGTCTGACTTTTTTAAACAAAAATAAAAAATTTTCTTACAGGATTCTAGAGGATTTGAAATAAAATGTAAATAAGAAAAGAAATTTGGAAGAAATAAAAATTTGCATTTTATGGTGTTTTTAAATAGTATAATGATGGGAAACTCCTAGTTTTGGAATATCCTCAGCAACATTTTTGTTCACTTTCTCACAAATTTGTGTTTATTACATGAGAATGTTTTATTCAATTGGCTTCAAATTTTCAATGCTTCTGTAATGTACAGCAGACCCTATACATAATGGATTAATTGGGGGTGGTGGCCAGTAATGGCAATTGTAGTGGATAGAGAAAAGATTGTTTTGCCGTGATTTTAATAATGAATAAATCTGCGACCAAAGGACTTTGTCCATTGTTTCTGAATCTTTTGAGCCAGTGGGTTTTGTTCTGAATTTCTGAAGTCCATTAACTGGAGTGTTTACTGTATCTTGGGCAGGATTAATGGGACTGTTTGCATTCACAGTTCCGAGAGTCATTAGAATTGAAGTGTTTGTGCACTTTTGGCATGACAGCTATTGAGTGAATGATGCTGAATGTTTCCTTTATTGGGACACCCTACCTTGGTGGGAGATGGCCGATGTAGAGAGAGAGAGAGAAAGAGAGGGGGTGAGTGAATGAATGTAAATGAATGAATGAATGTTTGTAGTTATCCTGAGTCTTCCTTTCTTCTCTAAAAGTGAAAAATGGGATGATGCTTAAAATTACTGTAATTAGTGAAACGTAAGTTTTTTGGAACAAAAAAGGCACAATACTGTGATTGGAACAATACACAAATAAATACAAATATAATTCAAGTATTTATTCCTTTGCATAGTATACAATGTGAGATTTATATGTTATATTGAACATAAGAACATAAGAAAGGAGGAACACTGCAGCAGGCCTGTTGGCCCATACTAGGCAGGTCCTTCACAATCCGTCCCACTAACAGAATATTTGCTCAACCCAATTTTCAATGCTACCCAAGAAATAAGCTTTGATGATTCTATTAACTCAAGTGCGAGTCCCACTCAAATCCAACCCCTCTCACTCATGTATTTATCCAACCTAAATTTGAAACTACCCAAGGTCCTAGCTTCAATAACCCTACTAGGCAGACTGTTCCACTCATCAACTACCCTATTTCCAAACCAATATTTTCCTATATCCTTTCTAAATCTATTTTTTTTTTTATTAACACATCGGCCGATTCCCACCAAGGCAGGGTGGCCCGAAAAAGAAAAACTTTCATCATCATTCACTCCATCACTGTCTTGCCAGAAGGGTGCTTTACACTACAGTTATAAAACTGCAACATTAACACCCCTCCTTCAGAGTGCCGGCACTGTACTTCCCATCTCCAGAACTCAAGTCCGGCCTGCCGGTTTCCCTGAATCCCTTCATAAATGTTACTTTGCTCACACTCCAACAGCACGTCAAGTATTAAAAACCATATGCCTCCATTCACTCCTATCAAATACGCTCACACATGCTTGCTGGAAGTCCAAGCCCTCGCACACAAAACTTCCTTTACCCCTCCCTCCAACCTTTCCTAGGCCGACCCCTACCCCGCCTTCCCTCCACTACAGATTTATACACTCTCGAAGTCACTCTGTCTCGTTCCATTCTCTCTACATGTCCAAACCACCTCAACAACCCTCCTCAGCTCTCTGGACAATCGTTTGGTAATCCCGCACCTCCTCCTAATTTCCAAACTCCGAATTCTCTGCATTATATTCACACCACACATTGACCTCAGACATGACATCTCCACTGCCTCCAGCCTTCTCCTCGTTGCAACATTCATCACCCATGCTTCACACCCATATAAGAGCGTTGGTATAACTATACTCTCATACATTCCCCTCTTTACTTCCATGGACAAGGTTCTTTGTCTCCACAGACTCCGAAGTGCTCCACTCACCCTTTTCCCCTCATCAATTCTATGATTCACCTCATCCTTCATAAATCTAAATCTAAATTTATCCAATTTGAATCCATTATTGCGGGTTCTGTCTTGGAGAGATATCCTCAAGACCTTATTTATATCCCCCTTATTAATACCCATCTTCCACTTATATACCTCGATCATGTCTCCACTCATTCTTCGTCTTACAAGTGAATGTAATTTAAGGGTCTTCAATCTTTCTTCATATGTTAAGGACAAAGAAAGCCACTAGCATGCCTGAGCACATAGGAGAGAGAGAAAAGCTTATGACGATGTTTCAGTCCGACTTGGACCATTTACAAAGTCACACTAACACAAAAGAGAGAGGGAGCCAGTATTACCGAAACAACATCAGCTTTCCTCTCATGTGTGTGGGTTATTTGTGTGTTAAGTCTATTTGGACAATCCATTTGACTTTTTTTTTCTTTGGTGGGGCTATTGACTGAAAATATCAAATATGTAGTACCAATGTGCACTGGTTTGATGGCTTATAGAAGCCATCAATAAATTAATGTTTTCAGTAAATTCTTTTGTACCTGTAGTGTTGAAAAAACACTGAAAAATTAGATGTAGCTTAGAAAATTGCAAGCTTTCAAGATTCATTACATTTTTAGTATGCTACAACACAAGTGTTTGTTCATTGAGCATTAAAAACTGTGTATATTAATTCTTTGGCTAATAAAATAAAAAATTTACAAGCGAGTGTTTTCAGATCAAGCCGTGGAGCGTGCTCTTCCCAGAAGTCTGATGAGATCATCACATGCATCACATCCGTGGTATCAGTGGACTCGACAGCCTCGCATTCGTCACCATGACCCTCCTCGTCCTTCCACACCTAGTCCTCCCACACCTGTAACAGCACCTGATCTCTCAGGAGAGCAGCATGCAGATGAGGAGAGGGCTGTGGTGAATCCGGGAGGATCAGCAGGCTGTGAAAATGAGGATGGAGAGTGCTCATCAATACCTGAAGATACTAACAGTAAGTACAACAGCAGTAATATTTGTTACATATCTTGAATCTCATACCAGCAGGTAAATAAGATTGAGTTTTGAAATTATGAGAATTGATTGGATTTTTATATTAAATATAGCAACATATTAATGTTGTGTTACTGCCAATTGCCTGAAGTGTTTAAACAGAATAATATTTCTGATATTGAAAGAATGAGAAAGGCATGGTAACGAAGGAAGAGGCTATAAGAAACAAGACAGTTGGTTGAGAGTGAATATAATTTGAATAATTAGACCATAATAATAGAGGTGCATTGTAATGGGCCTACAAGCCCATATTAGGCAGGTCCTATATACACCAACCCATTCCTACTCGTGTATTTGTTTAATCTAATCTTAAACCTACCCAAAGTTCTCACTTAAATCATGCTACTTAGCAGTTTATTCTGCTCATATATCAGCACTTTATTCATACTTTCTTTATTTCTATTTTGTATTTGTATACTTCAGTTATATCACTTAATTGTATGCCTTTCTAGTTTGTGCAAGCTCAGTACTTTTAACCTATCTTCATGAGAAATATTTCTGATTCTGAGGATTAACGTTGTCATCCATTTCTCTGTTTTTTGCTCACTAGGACTAAGTCTTTTTTTGCATTCGGTTAAAGTTTATATTACTGCATTTAAGTATCTTAAGTGCTGGATAAATGAGATTTAATATAGGTAGAGATGTATAATAGATGGCCTGTAAAAATTTTCACACAGCTAGCTGACAATTAAAAGGTTCCATTCTCAAATTTTGGGCAGGGTGAGACATCTGAGTAGGTATTCCTACACTAGTTTCTCCTGTATTCACTGTTTCTGAAACAGTAATTCACCTGAGCATGTTTTTAAGCCCCAGGTGTAGGCATCCTTTGACCAATATTTTGAAAGCTTACATAAGCTCTTAGAGAATTTCAAAGAATTTACCCTGGAGTTTTTTATGGATTCTTTCTGCAAAATTTTTAGTTTGGACAGATGTACAGCAGGTCCTTGAATAATATCGTTTTGTTATAACTGATGAGAGGAAAAAAAATTGATTCCCGGCTGGGACCACTACCTGGAGAGAATTCCAGGGGTCAACGCCCCCGCGGCCCGGTCTGTGACCAGGCCTCCTGTTGGACCAGAGCCTGATCAACCAGGCTGTTACTGCTGGCCGCACGCAGTCCAACGTATGAACCACAGCCCGGCTGATCAGGTACCGACTTGAGGTGCCTGTCCAGTGCCTGCTTGAAGGCAGCCAGGGGTTTGTTGGTAATCCCCCTGATGTATGCTGGGAGGCAGTTGAACAATCTTGGGCCCCTGACACTTATTGTGTTGTCCCTCAACGTGCTAGTGGCACCCCTGCTCTTCATTGGGGGGATGTTACATCGCCTGCCAAGTCTTTTGCTTTCGTAGGGAGTGATTTTTGTGTGCAAGTTTGGTACTAAGCCCTCGAGAATTTTCCATGTGTATATAATAATGTATCTCTCCCGCCTGCGTTCTAGAGAGTACAGGTTTAGGAACTTCAAGCGTTCCCAGTAGTTGAGGTGGTTTATCGCACTTATGCGTGCGGTGAAGGTTCTCTGCACATTTTCAAGGTCAGCAATTTCACCCGCCTTGAAAGGTGCAGTTAGTGTGCAGCAATATTCCAGCCTAGATAGAACAAGCGATCTGTAAAGTGTCAACATGGGCTTGGCATCCCTGGTTTTGAAGGTTCTCATTATCCATCTGTGTGGAGTTTGCACGTTCTCCCCATGTCTGTGTGGGTTTCCTCCCACATCCCAAAGATGTGCACGGTAGGTTAATTAGCGTGTTTAAATTGTTCCAATGTGAGTTGACTGTGGATGTGTGTGAGTGAGCCCTGCTATGGAATGGTGTCCTGTCCAGGGTTGGGTCCTACCTTGTGCCCTGAGCTGCTGGGATAGGCTCTGGCCACCCATGACCCTGAAATGAAATAAGTGGGTTGGAAAATGAATGAATGAATGAATACAGATTATTGTAAAAATAAAAATTCATAAAGTATACAAATGCATTACAATAAACATTCAGTATAAAAGTGTACAGCAAGCCTGCCATATTTGTTTTGTATGTTTTTGAACTGTGAGGTGGTAGGAGGTGCTCCTTACAATTTTTGCTTTGCAAGCACTTATTCCTTGGTCTAACCCTGTTGCAATGCCATAGGAACTTAACTCTTGGTTATATCAATTAGCCTATGGTAAAATTGGTTTCGTTATACGTCGTTTCGTAAAGTCGCTGTTTCCAAGAAGCTATCGATGACATTAAGTGAAGACTTGCTGTGCTGTACTTATCTCGCAGGTTACAGGTTGCACTCCTCCCAAGATGCACAAGGAAGTGGTGGTCAGAGTGCTGCTACAAAGAGAAAAATGAACATAAAAGAGTTACTGCAGTAAAAGTATACTATATTATGATTACACTATTCAATTAAAGATTTCACATTTGGTTGGTGGGGTAGTTCAGTTTTTCACAAGCAGCACCTATGTGATAAATTTCCTAAAAAACAATGATTATCTCATTTCTTCCTCTTATTTGTATTTTTAAAATGATCTTCCTATCATGCTAAACGATCATGTTAACCCTAAGACCTAGACATATTACATGCATGTTAAACATTTTAGAATATATCAGCAGACCTCATTCCAGTGTCTTTGGAATAGTTCAGATAACACTATTCTCAGCTGAACACACACTCTTAAACAGGTTCAGAGGTCAGTCTGATACATTGCAGAAAGCAAAACTACAGGAAGTTTGTATAGTCTCTTCCTCTTCTCATCTAGATTTCATGGGAAGAAATGCTATTTCTAAAGAAGGGAATTGTTTAAAGTACCTTCTCACCTTTCCAAGATTTTCAGAAACTAAGACAGTTCGTCCCCAATCCCAGTTCCAGAGCACACTTCCTCAACAACAGGGATAAGATAAAATTTAAAATATGCATGTGGGTTTTTATTGTAAGCTTATCTACAGTCAAGTTCCCTGCACCCAGAAAGCACCGTGTTGAGGCCATTTCGTTCCTGCAGATTTTCCAGCTATTTCAAATCCCCCTCATAACTTTTTGAAATAAGTTATGTTTATTACTCCTAGGTAGTACGTTGGTAGACAGCAACTGCCTAGGGAGGTACTACCGTCCTGCCAAGTGAGTGTAAAACGAAAACCTGTAATTGTTTTACATGATGGTAGGATTGCTGGTGTCTTTTTTGTCTCATAAACATGCAAGATTTCAGGTATGTCTTGTTACTTCTACTTACACTTAAGTCACACTACACATTCATATACAAGCATATATATACACACCCCTCTGGGTTTTCTTCTATTTTCTTACTAGTTCTTGTTCTTATTTCCTCTTATCTCCATGGGAAAGTGGAACAGAATTCTTCCTCCGTAAGCCATGCATGTCGTAAGAGTCGACTAAAATGCCGGGAGCAAAGGGCTAGTAACCCCTTCTCCTGTATACATTACTAAAGTTAAAAAGAGAAAGTTTTGTTTTTCTCTTTGGTGGGAAACGGCCGATTTGTTGAAAGAAAGAAGAAGAATGCTTATTACTTTGCATTATTATTATTATTATAATCATGGAGGAGTGTTAAACCCGTAAGATTATACAACGCATGTGGGGGGGGAAGTATTCAGGGTCAATTCAAGCAACCAGAGCACAGATCCAATTCCCTAGATCAAGAGCCCCTCACCAGTATCAAGGAACCTCTCTTGCAAATAATATATTGATATGAATAGAAAGGGCTATAGACCTAAAATGATGCACCTTCTGATTGGCTCATACATAACTACATTGTTTAATTGATTCACTTTAGACTTTGATGAAATTTTCCTTCAGTACCTTTAAACAAAATATTCTTTACCATAATACTGTTTTTTACCCCTTCTCCTGTATACATTACTAAATTTAAAAGGAGAAACTTTTCTTTTTTCTTTTTAGGTCACCCTGCCTCAGTGGGATATGGCCAGTTTATAAAAAAAAATAGTTTTTTATTAGGTAATCATTATTTGCTTAATATCATTGAGTGTTACTTTTCCACCATTGTGTTCTGGCATTAAAACAGTGTAACACTAATTTTTTTGTTAGTTTACAAATGTGTGTTTTCTCTTGCAGTGTTACTACAACTCGCTTATGTTTCCCTCCTTTGCTGGACCAAGATGTATCCATAAACTTCTGTAAAGATTTAGAAGCCATAGCTGCTGGGTGTTAAAAATAATCCAGTAATAATGTGAGCACAGTGAGTTTGTTTATTGCTGGATACTAACTGAAGCTTCCCGGAACAGTTTGCAACTAACCCCATCTAGCAGGCACATAGCATAACCACAGTGGACCCTCGGTTATCAGCTGTAATCCGTTCCAGAAGGTCGGCCTAAATCCGAAAAGGCTGAAAACCGAAATAATATTTCCCATAAGAATTAATGTAAATACAATTAATCCGTTCCAGACACCCAAAAATATTAATAAAAAATATTTTTTTTAAAGATTAACTATAGTTTTACATACACAAAACAATGAGAACTAAATAAAATGACTAATGAAATGGATAAATGAACATTTAAATTACTATTACATACCTTTATTGAAGACTCTTGTTGGCATATGGAAGACAGAGAGGAGGAAAGAGGGAGGACTGATTATTGTTTGGAAGGGGAATAGTCCTCCATAAGGACTTTAGGTATCAAAGCCCTCTCTGGGGTTACTTCCCTTCTTTGTCTTTTACTGGCACTAGGACCACCTTGAGAGTCACTGGACCCCTGTCGGACAAAAAAACTGTCCAGAGAGCTCTGTTTCTGGCGTCTCTTTAAGATTTGCCTGAAGTGGGACAAGGTTTTGTCACTGAACATGTTGTAGATATGGCTTGTTTCAGCTTGGTCAGGGTGGTATTTCTCCACAAAACTTTGCGCCTCCCTCCACTTTGCACAAATGTCCTTAATCACTAAAGAAGGCACATCCTTCCCTCTCTCTCCCTCCTCTGAACCAATTTCCTCAGCTGTGGTCTGTTGCTGTTGCAGATGAAGGTCTTGCAGTTCTTCAGTGGTTAGCTCTTCCCTGTGGTCCTCCACCAAATCTTCCACATCCTCGCCACTCTCTTTCTTGAATTCTATCGTGTTTCTCACTTTCTTTACCAAAGGGCTGGCACTAGGAACTTTCTTTGGGCCCATGTGTGGCTTATTTCACAGTTGCACTCAATCAACAACCACAAAAAACAATGGATTATAACGAAATGTTTGGATGAATGCGCGGAGTCTTGCTCACTCACCGAGAGAGACAGCCAGACTGACTCACGAATGTGGCGGAGTGGCAGGCAGACGCGTCCAATATAGCCGAAATCCGGGATAGAATTTCGGCCAAAAAAGCGGCTGAAATCTGAATTGGCTGATACCCGGAACGGCCGATATCCGAGGGTCCACTGTACTAGTAAGTAGCAGAAATATTAAATTAGTAAATCTCAGATAACTGGTTTCTGGATAAATGGGACTTTACTGTACACTGTATCTAACAAATTTAGGATTTACATGAACTATAGTTATTCTGGACTTTCTTAAAAATTTCAGAGCTTCCAGTCAGTGTGAATTTTCTTAAAGATTATGTAAAAGTATTGGTACATGTATTACAAAAATAACCTGCCTGTAATTCTGGCTTTTAAATACAAATAATAATGTATATCTAATTTTGTTTACAGCTAATATAATTTACAGCTGCCGGTAATACCATTTGCAGTCATAGCTTGCTCTTTCCAGATATGTTTGAGCTGCTTGTAAGCTCTTTGCAATATTCCATATTTAGACAGCTTCTCAGTGGTCCCTGGAACTGGCCTTAACTTTAATTAGCAAAATCCACTCTTTAATTATTACAGTCATGGGGAGCACTAAATCTGTAGGGGTCATACAGTGCCTGGGGAGTGGTAGGCAGTCAAGTTTGATCCAAGGAAAGGGAGAATAGGTGCAAATCCACTAAATATTCTGTTTAGTACACGAGAATTAAAAATCTACTCATGGCTTTGATTTTGGGAACAGTCCATAATTTTATATCCTTTCCTACTGTCTTTAACGAACAGTAGACTGCTGAACTGTGTAACCAAGACAAATACTGAAATACGTACAGAGATTTCCCATTTTATTAGATGTTCCACTTTGACCAAAAAAAAAAAATGTCAATAATTTGATAATATAACTTCTGAGCCACTTCAAACTTAAAGTGCTGATGTCTTTTAGGATATTGGTCTGTGTGATAACTACAGATTACCTCTTCTATTGTCTATCTTAATGGAAGTTTTGAATTGATTTTGGGCTGTGTTGGTGCCAATTTGCCATTTTTTAGGAAATTAGGATACTGTATTACTTTCCATGTGATAACTAGTGAATGTTTCTTCTGATTGTCTTCAAATCTTCAGTACTAATATTTAAGTGTACAGTGTTGGGGAGAGGGGTGAGATTAAATTATGTGGAATCAAATACAAAAGGGGAGTTAACACAGTTACTTTTTTTCTGATGATACTGTGCTTTTGGGAGATTCTAAAGAAAAGTTGCAAAGGTTAGTGGACGAGTTTGGGAGGGTGTGTAAAGGAAGAAAGTTGAAAGTGAACATAGACGAGAGTAAGGTGATGAGGGTATCAAACAATTTAGATAAAGAAAAATTGGATATCACTTTGGAGGGAGGCAGTATGGAAGAAGTGAATGTGTTCAGATATCTGGGAGTTGACTTGTCAGCAGATGGGTTTATGAAGGATGAGGTTAACCATAGAATTGATGAAGGAATAAAGGTGGATGGTGCTTTAAGGTATCTGTGGAGACAAAAAATGTTATCCATGGAGGCAAAGAAGAGAATGTACGAGGTGTGAAGCATTGGTTGTAAATGCTGCAGCAAGGAGGAGGCTAGAGGCACTGGAGATGTCATGTCCAAGGGCAATGTGTGGCGTAAATATTATGCAGAGTATTCGTAGTGTGGAAATTAGGAGGAGGTATACCTGGATACCTGGAGAGAGTTCCAGGGGTCAACGCCCCTGCGGCCCGGTCTGTGACCAGGCCTCATGTTGGATCAGAGCTTGATCAACCAGGCTGTTACTGCTGGCCACACTCAGTCCAACGTACGAACCACAGCCTGGCTGGTCAGGTACCGACTTTAGGTGCCTGTCCAGTGCCTGCTTGAAGACAGCCAGGTGATGTTACATCTCCTGCCGAGTCTTTTGCTTTCGTAGGGAGTGACTCTCGTGTGCAAGTTTGGTACCAATCCCTCGAGAATTTTCCATGTGTATATAATAATGTATCTCTCCCGCCTGCATTCTAGGGAGTACAGGTTTAGGAACTTCAAGTGTTCCCAGTAATTGAGGTGGTTTATCGCAGTTATGTGTGCCGTGAAGGTTCTCTGCACATTTTCTAGGTCAGCAATTTCACCTGCCTTGAAAGGTGCAGTTAGTGTGCAGCAATATTCCAGTCTAGATAGAACTAAAAGTATTAGTCAGAGGGCTGAAGAGGGGTTGTTGAGGTGGTTTGGTCATTTAGAGAGAATGGAACAAAGTTGAATGACTTGGAGAACATATAAATCTGTAGTGGAAGGAAGGTGGGGTAGGGGTCGTCCTAGGAAAGGTGGGAGTGAGGGGGTAAAGGAGGTTTTGTGTGTGAGGAGTTTGGACTTCCAGCAAACATGCGTGAGCATGATAGGAGTGAAAGGAGACGAATGGTTTTTTGGACCTGATGAGCTGTTGGAGTGTGAGCAGGGTAATATTTTGTGAAGGGATTCAGGGAAACCAGTTAGCCGGACTTGAGTCCTGGAGATGGGAAGTACAATGCCTGCACTTTAAAGGAGGGGTTTCAGATATTGGCTGTTTGGAGTGACATCTAAACTGTTGTATCTGAGTGCCTCTGCAAAGATGGTGATCATGTAAGAATGATGATGAAAGTTTTTTCTTTCTTTTTTTGGGTCACCCTGCCTCAGTGGGAAATGACAGACGTGTTAAAAAAAAAACTTATGCTGCACTTTGTACTGTTTTTTTGCATGGATTGAGGTAGAGGGGGCTGTGCTTGTGGGACACTTTTCTTGGCTTATTTCTAGTATTTTCTTGCTTTATCAATGTTGAAATATTTCTTCACAGATGAGAGTGGGCATGTGGCTGGTGGGCCTCGTGAGTTGCCACTCCACCCACTACACTCCTGGCGTGACACTTGTAATGAGGAGCATCTGGCCGAGTTGAGAGTCAAATGCCAGGTGGGTGTTGTAAATAATTGTCAGGCACATAATGTGAATGTCTATCTGAAATCCACATTTGTTTTGTGATTAGAGGCAATGGTTTCAGTTCATGTTTAAAAACATGTTTCTAACTAGTTTTAGGATGCTGAATTCAAATCTGAACTTGAATTTTGCTCCAGCATGTATAGTTTCTTCTCCAAGGGGAAGTGGAAACAAATTCTTCCTCTGTAAGCTATGCATGTTGTAAGAGGCAACTAAAATGCTGGGTGCAAGGGGCTAGTAACCCCTTCTCCTGTATCAGTTACTAAATTTAAAAAGAAAATTTTTGTTTTTCTTTTTAAGTCACCCTGCCTTTGTGGGATGTGGCTGGTTCAGTGAAAAAAAAAAAAAAATTAAAGTGTACTGAATGCAATGACAAAAACTAATTTTTCTTCACATAAATTCTTTATAATTATATACATAACAAAAAAGGATCCTAGGTAGTAGGTTGGTAGACAGCGGCCACCCAGGGAGGTACTACCGTCCTGCCAAGTGATTGTAAAATGAAAGCCTGTAATTGTTTTACATGATGGTAGGATAGCTGGTGTCTTGTTTTCTGTCTCATAAACATGCAAAATTTCAGGTACATCTTGCTACTTCTTCTTACACTTAGGTTACACTACACATGCATGTACAAGCATACGTATACGTATATACACACCCCTCTGTTTTTTTTTTTTTTTCTTACTACGTAGTTCTTGTTCTTATTTATTTCCTCTTATTTCCATGGGAATATGGAACAGAATTCTTCCTCCGTAAGCCATGAGTGTCGTAAGAGGCGACCAAAATGCCAGGAGCAAGGGGCTAGTAACCCCTTCTTCTGTATACAGTGGAACCCCGGTTAACGAAAAAAAATCATTGCAGAAGCCTGCTCAAGTGCCATTACCGAACGAATTTACTTCCTTAAGAAAAAATGTCATTTAGGTTAGTCTATTTCAGACCCCCAAAAATACACTTCCACAAGCACTTACAATATTATACTTACATAATTGCACGATTTCCGGGGTGTTCGTCAACTGGGGTTCCACTGTACATTACTAAAGTTAAAAAGAGAAACATTGTTTTTCTTTTTTGGGCCACCCTGCTTCGGTGGGATATGGCCAGTTTGTTGAAAGAAAGAACACAACAAAAATAACAGTCATACATTTAATTCAGCAGTAGCTGACCATCAAACTGATAGTCAGGTTTCCTCACTTTGTCTTAGTGAAATTTTTCGATGTAGGGTTCTACTTCACAAAAACTACATTTTTTTTTTCAGCGAACTGGCCGTATTCCACTGAGGCAGGGGGACCTAAAAAGAAAAAGGAAAGCTTTTCTTTTTAAATTTAGTAATTTATACAGGGAAAGAGGTTACTAGCCCCTTGCTCCCGGCATTTTAGTCGCCTCTTACAACATGCATAGCTTACAGAGAAAGAATTTGTTTCCACTTCCCCTTGAAAAAGAAACTATACATGTTGGAGCAAAATTTAACTTCAGATTTGAATTTAGAAACCTGAAACTAGTTAGAAATGTGTTTTTAAACATGAACTGAAACTATTGGTGGTCTGTGTAAGGGTTTAACACTTTCTTTTTAACATACAGCCTCTCCTCACTTAGTGATGTACTTGCTTACCGACGACTCTGACTTATGACGCGCTCTCTGACCAGTATGCATACTTAAATAATGAATAGTATTAGAGCTGATTTCCTATATTCTGTTTATTAGTAATATAATAATAATAATATAATTATTTACTACAAGTACATGCACAAGCAGAAAATTTGGATTGTGGAAATTAGGAGGAGGTGTGGAGTTACTAAAAGTATTTGTCAGAGGGCTGAAGAGGGGTTGTTGAGGTGGTTTGGTCATTTAGAGAGAATGGATCAAAGTAGAATGACTTGGAGAGCGTATAAATCTGTAGGGGAAGGACGGCGGGGTAGGGGTCGTCCTCGAAAAGGTTGGAGGGAGGGGGTAAAGGTTTTGTGGGCGAGGGGCTTGGACTTCCAGCAAGCATGTGTGAGCGTGTTAGATAGGAGTGAATGGAGACAAATGTTTTTTGGGACCTGACGAGCTGTTGGAGTGTGAGCAGGGTAATATTTTGTGAAGGGATTCAGGGAAACCAGTTAATTGATTTAGTTGGACTTGAGTCCTGGAAATGGGAAGTACAATGCCTGCACTTTAAAGGAGGGGTCTGGGATAGTGACAGTTGGGAGGGACTTATTCTCAGCTGTCGTATCTGAGCGCCTCTGAAAAGACAGTGATTATGTATGAGTGAGGTGAAAGTGCTGAATGATGATGAAAGTATTTTCTTTTTGGGGATTTTTCTTTCTTTTTGGGTCACCCTGCCTTGGTGGGAGACGGCCGACTTGTTGGAAAAAAAAAAAAAAATGCACAAGGTATACAGGCCTAGCTGACATCAATGACATACTACTATATAGAAAGCCGCCTGTTATGCAGAGCATTTCGGGCAAATTAGGTCAGTTTTTGTCCCAGGATGCGACCCACACCAGTCGACTAACACCCAGGTACCCATTTTACTGATAAGTGAACAGAGACAACCGGTGTAAGGAAACATGTACGATGTTTCCACCCCTTCACTGGGAATCAAACCCGGGCCCTCACCATGTGAAGCGAGAGCTTTTACCACCAGGCCATGGGGCACCGTAATACAGTACACTGCTGTATAAACATTTAAAAATATACCAGAAATGTTATAAGTGGTGCAAAGGTGACATTAAAACAATATCAAAGATGGTTGACACAAACCCACTACCGTTATGGTACGTACGCTCCTCACTTAGTGACGAATTTGTTTACCGATGTGGTCTTAGGAACGAAACTCCATCTTTAAGTGAGGAGAGGCTTTATTAGTAATTTTAACACACCAGCCAACCATACATGCAAACTAAGAGAACTCACTCTAGTTTTCAGACTTGATGCAAAATTAGCATGAAGTTATTTGGTATATTATTGATCATTAATATTATATTTTTGCAGCAACTAATTCAACAGTGTATTGGTGGTCTTCTTCTTAACCTCACCCTTGAGCAGTTCAGAGAAGTAGAGGGTAAGTTACAGATGGAATAATTGCTACTAGACCATATATTATAAACTGAAATAATAGCTAGTTTCATAGTTTAGCTTGCCTGAGAAAGAAGCATGTTTGCATCATGTCATTATTGGTAGTGTCCATCAAGATTGTATATAGTAATTTAAAAAGAATTAAGAGAGAAAATTCCAGTATATTTACATAGTTAATTTGTGACACAGTGATATGGTATCATGACAATGTCATTTGTGTTATCCGGTAATAATAATAATAATAATACAGTGGCAGTTCTCCAGGATTAATTGGCAAGATATAAAAATAACCCATTAAGTTTTTGGATCAAATGAGAGAGAATGAGAATATTTATTTGATTGCAAGTTTACATTGAGATTTTGTAATTACAATCATGAACTGAAGTGCAAGGAGAGCCACTAACATGCCATGGCATTAAGGGCAGCTTAATCTAATGGCTTATAGACTATGTACTTAATACTAGAGAAATTGAGTTTGTTTTAGTTAAATATTAGATTGTAACCGTATAAATTTGTTCAAATTACAATATGATGATATTACATTGTAACAAGTGTTTAGTACGATGGTAACATAATAGTAAAAATTGAAATGATCTTATAGGAAAATAACAGTGAGCATTTTTTAAAGTAATTTACAGTATGAGTATTTAGTTTAGGGTGAGTAGGTGGTTTTTGAGTTGAGTCTTAAATTGATTTTCATACAAGGTTATTTTAGTATTTACTGGTAATGAATTCCAGATTCTGGGGCCCTTTATGTGCATAGAATTTTTACATAGGTTGATATGGACACGGGGTATATAAAAAAGTTATCTGTGTCTTGTGTTGTGGTCATGGGACCTATTAAAGTTGGTGAGGAGAATTTTGAGCGGAGGGTTTATATTAGAGTGTAGAGTTCTATGTATGTAGTAGGCACAAGAATAAGTGTGAATGTTCTTTACAGTGAGTAGTTTTAGGCTTTTGAATATTGGTGGAGTATGCTGTCTAGAGTGGGAATTTGTTATCATTCTGACTGCAGCCTTTTGCTTTGTTATGAGTGGTCTAAGGTGATTTAATGTTGTTGATCCCCATGCACAGATTCCATAGGTGAGATAAGGGTAGACAAGTGAATGATATAGTGCAAGGAGAGCTGATGGAGGCACATAGTAGCGTATCTTTGATAGTATGCTTACTGTCTTTGAGATTTTCTTGGAAATTTGTTGTGTGTGTGTTTGGAATTTAAGGCTACTGTCAATGTGGATTCCTAGGAATTTTCCCTCTGTGAGTCTAGTGATGGGTGAACCATTTAGCGTTATGTTAAGTGTGAAGTAGGTCTTGTCAGTATTGAGAGTAAGCTTATTAGTCGTCATCCATGTTGATATTTTTTGTAATTCGGCATTAACAGTGTTGGCCAGTATGACTGGATTTGGGTGAGAGAAGACATATGTTGTGTCATCTGCAAATAATATGGGTTTGAGTAGTTGTGATGCATTCGGTAGGTCATTTATGTAAATGAGGAATAGGAGTGGCCCCAGGACACTTCCTTGAGGGACTCCGATTGTAATTTGTTGTGTGGAAGAGTTCGCTCCATTTGTGTACATATATTGGCTTCTGCTACTAAGGTATGACTTTAGGTAGTTGAGTGAGTGCCCTCTTATACCATAGTGTGCTAATTTTGTGAGCAGTAAATTATGGTTGACTGTATCAAAAGCTTTGCGTAGATCAATGAAGATTCCCAGTGGGACTTCTTTCTTCTCAAGTGCGGTGTATATTAGCTCTAGCATGTGTATAATAGCATCATTTGTGCTCTTGTTGGTCCTAATATTAGACTAGACCATTTTAGTAGCATAATCCATGTACTGTACTATATATATATATATTTTTTTTTTTTTTTCAACAAGTCGGCCGTCTCCCACCGAGGCAGGGTGACCCAAAAAGAAAGAAAATCCCCAAAAAGAAAAAAACTTTCATCATCATTCAACACTTTCACCACACTCATACATAATCACTGTCTTTGCAGAGGAGCTCAGATACTACAGCTGAGAAAAGTCCCTCCCAGCTGTCACTATCTCAGACCCCTCCTTTAAAGTGCAGGCATTGTACTTCCCATTTCCAGGACTCAAGTCCAACTAAATCAATTAACTGGTTTCCCTGAATCCCTTCACACAATGTTACCCTGCTCACACTCCAACAGATCGTCATGTCCCAAAACCATTCGTCTCCATTCACTCCTATCTAACACGCTCACACATGCTTGCTGGAAGTCCAAGCCCTCGCCCAAAAAACCTCCTTTACCCCTTCCCTCCAACCTTTCTAGGACGACCCCTACCCCGCCTTCCTTCCCTACAGATTTATACGCTCTCCAAGTCATTCTACTTTGATCCATTCTCTCTAAATGACCAAACCACCTCAACAACCCCTCTTCAGCCCTCTGACAAATACTTTTAGTAACTCCACACCTTCTCCTAATTTCCACATTCCGAATTTTCTGCATAATATTTACACCACACATTGCCCTTAGACAGGACATCTCCACTGCCTCCAGCCTCCTCCTCGCTGCAGCATTTGCAACCCATACTTCACACCCATATAAGAGTGTTGGTACCACTATACTTTCGTACATTCCCTTCTTTGCCTCCATGGATAACGTTTTTGTCTCCACAGATACCTCAATGCACCACTCACCTTTTTCCTTCATCAATTCTATGGTTAACCTCATCCTTCATAAACCCATCTGCTGACACATCAACTCCCAAATATCTGAAAACATTTACTTCTTCCATAATCCCTCTCTCCAATGTGATATCCAATTTTCTTTATTTAAATCGTTTGATACCCTCATCACCTTACTCTTATCTATGTTCACTTTTAACTTTCTACCTTTACACACTCTCCCAAACTCGTCCACTAACCTTTGCAACTTTTCTTTAGAATCTCCCATAAGCACAGTATCATCAGCAAAAAGTAACTGTGTCAACTCCCATTTTGCATTTAATTCTCCATAATTTAATCCCACCCCTCTCCCCAACACCCTAGCATTTACTTCTTTTACAACCCCATCTATAAATATATTAAACAACCATGGTGACATTACACAACCCTGTCTAAGACCTACTTTTACCGGGAAGTAATCTCCTCTCTCCTACACACCCTAACCTGAGCCTCACTATCCTCATAAAAACTCTTTACAGCCTTCAGTAACTTACTACCTATTCCATACACTTGCAACATTTGCCACATTGCTCCCCTATCCACTCTATCATATGCCTTTTCTAAATCCATAAATGCAATAAAAACTTCTCTACCTTTATCTAAATACTGTTCACATATATGCTTCACTGTAAACACTTGATCTACACATCCCCTACCCACTCTAAAGCCTCCTTGCTCATCTGCAATCCTACTCTCTGTCTTACCTCTAATTCTTTCAATAATAACCCTGCCATACACTTTACCTGGTATACTCAGTAAACTTATTCCCCTATAATTTTTACACTCTCTTTTATCCCCCTTCCCTTTATATAAAGGAACTATACATGCTCGCTGCCAATCCCTAGGTACCTTCCCCTCTTTCATACATTTATTAAACAAAAATACCAACCACTCCAGCACTATATCTCCCCCTGCTTTTAACATTTCTGTCATGATTCCGTCAATTCCAGCTGCTTTACCCCCTTTCATTCTACATAATGCCTCACGCACCTCCCCCACACTCACATCCTGCTCTTCTTCACTCCTAAATGATGTTGTACCTCCCTGGCCAGTACATGAAATTATCGCCTCCCTTTTTTCATCGACATTTAAAAGTTCCTCAAAATATTCCCGCCATCTACCCAATACCTCCAGCTCCCCATCTACTAACTCCCCTACTCTGTTTTTAACTGACAAATCCATTCGTTCCCTAGGCTTTCTTACCTTGTTTATATATATATATATTATTTTTATTATTTATTAACACATCGGCCGATTCCCACCAAGGCAGGGTGGCCCGAAAAATAAAAACTTTCATCATCATTCACTCCATCACTGTCTTGCCAGAAGGGTGCTTTACACTACAGTTATAAAACTGCAACATTAACACCCCTCCTTCAGAGTGCCGGCACTGTACTTCCCATCTCCAGAACTCAAGTCCGGCCTGCCGGTTTCCCTGAATCCCTTCATAAATGTTACTTTGCTCACACTCCAACAGCACGTCAAGTATTAAAAACCATATGCCTCCATTCACTCCTATCAAATACGCTCACACATGCTTGCTGGAAGTCCAAGCCCTCGCAACAAAACTTCCTTTACCCCCTCCCTCCAACCTTTCCTAGGCCGACCCCTACCCGCCTTCCCTCCACTACAGATTTATACACTCTCAAAGTCACTCTGTCTCGTTCCATTCTCTCTACATGTCCAAACCACCTCAACAACCCCTCCTCAGCTCTCTGGACAATCGTTTTGTAATCCCGCACCTCCTCCTAATTTCCAAACTCCAATTCTCTGCATTATATTCACACCACACATTGACCTCAGACATGACATCTCCACTGCCTCCAGCCTTCTCCTCGTTGCAACATTCATCACCCATGCTTCACACCCATATAAGAGCGTTGGTATAACTATACTCTCATACATTCCCTCTTTACTTCCATGGACAAGGTTCTTTGTCTCCACAGACTCCAAGTGCTCCACTCACCCTTTTCCCCTCATCAATTCTATGATTCACCTCATCCTTCATAGACCCATCCGCCGACATGTCCACTCCCAAATATCTGAATACATTCACCTCCTCCATACTCTCTCCCTCCAATCTGATATCCAATCTTTCGTCACCTATTCTTTTTGTTATCCTCATCACCTTACTCTTTCCTATATTCACTTTCAATTTTCTTCTTTACACACCCTACCAAATTCATCCACCAACCTCTGCAGCTTCTCTTCAGAATCTCCCAAAAGCACAGTGTCATCAGCAAAAAGCAACTGTGACAACTCCCACTTTGTATTTGCTTCTTTATCTTTTAGACCAACACCTTTTGCCAAGACCCTTGCATTCACTTCTCTTACAACCCCATCTATAAATATATTGAACAACCACGGTGACATCACACATCCTTGTCTAAGGCCCACTTTTACTGGGAAATAGTCCCTTCCCTCCTACACACTCAACCTGAGCCTCACTATCCTCATAAAAACTCTTCACTGCTTTCAGTAACCTTCCTCCTATTCCATACACCTGCAACATCTGCCACATTGCCCCCTATCTACCCTATCATACGCCTTTTCCAAATCCATAAATGCCACAAAAACATCTTTACCCTTATCCAAATACTGTTCACCTATATGTTTCACTGTAAACACTTGGTCTACACACCCCTACCTTTCCTAAAGCCCCTTGTTCATCTGCTATCCTGCTTTCTGTTTTACTCTTAATTCTTTCAATAATAACTCTACCATACACTTTACCAGGTACACTCAACAGACTTATTCCCCTATAATTTTTGCACTCTCTTTTGTCCCCTTTGCCTTTATACAAAGGAACAATACACGCTCTCTGCCAATCCCTAGGTACCTTACCCTCTTCCATACATTTATTAAATAATAGCACCAACCACTCCAAAATTATATCCCCACCTGCTTTTAACATTTCTATCTTTATCCCATCAATCCCAGCTGCCTTACCCCTTTCATTCTACCCACTGCTTCACGAACTTCCCCTACACCCACAACTGGCTCTTCCACACTCCTACAAGATGTTATTCCTCCTTGCCCTACACACGAAATCACAGCTTCCTGTCTTCATCAACATTTAACAAATCCTCAAAATATTCTCTCCATCTTCCCGATACCTCTAACTCTCCATTTAATAACTCTCCTCTCCTATTTTTAACTGTCAAATCCATTTGTTCTCTAGGCTTCCTCAACTTATTAATCTCATTCCAAAACTTTTTCTTATTTTCAACAAAATTTGCTGATAACATCTCACCCACTCTCTCATCTGCTCTCTTTTACATTGCTTCACCACTCTTTTAACCTCTCTTTTTCTCTCCATATACTCTTCCCTCCTTGCATCACTTCTACTTTGTAAAAACCTCTCATATGCTAACTTTTTCTCCTTACTACTCTCTTTACATCATCATTCCACCAATCGCTCCTCTTCCCTCCCGCACCCACTCGCCTGTAACCACAAACTTCTGCTGAACACTCTAACACTACATTTTTAAATCTACCCCATACATTTTCGACCCCATTTCCTACACTCTCACTAGCCCATCTATCCTCCAATAGTTGTTTATATCTTACCCTAACTGCCTCCTCTTTTAGTTTATAAACCTTCACCTCTCTTTTACTTACTGATTCTATTTTCCTTGTATCCCATCTACCTTTTACTCCCACTGTAGCTATAACTAAAAAGTGATCTGATATATCTGTAGCCCCTCTATAAACATGTACATCCTGAAGTCTACTCAACAGTCTTTTATCTACCAATACATAGTCTAACAAACTACTGTCATTACGCCCTACATCATATCTTGTATACTTATTTATCCTCTTTTTCTTAAAATATGTATTACCTATAACTAAACCCCTTTCTATACAAAGTTCAATCAAAGGGCTCCCATTATCATTTACACCTGGCACCCCAAACTTACCTACTACACCCTCTCTGCATGTTTCTCCCACTTTAGCATTTAGGTCCCCTACCACAATTACTCTCTCATTTGGTTCAAAAGTTCCTATACATTGCTTAACATCTCCCAAAATCTCTCTCTCTCCTCTACACTCCTCTCTTCTCCAGGTGCATACACGCTTATTATGACCCACTTTTCGCATCCGACCCTTATTTTAATCCACATAATCCTTGAATTTACACATTTATATTCCCTCTTTTCCTTCCATAACTGATCCTTCAACATTATTGCTACCCCTTCCTTAGCTCTAACTCTCTCAGATACTCCCGACTTAATCCCATTTATTTCTCCCCACTGAAACTCGCCTACCCCCTTCAGCTTTGTTTCGCTTAGGGCCAGGACATCCAACTTCTTTTCATTCATAACATCGGCAATCATCTCTTTCTTATCATCCGCACTACATCCACGCACATTCAGACAACCCAATTTTATATATATATCATATATAATACTTACACTTAGGTCACACTACGCAAACATGTACACGTTTATGTATACACACTCATCTGAGTTTTCTTTGATTTTATCTTAATAGTTCTTGTTCTTATTGCTTTTCCCTTTCATATCCATGGGGAAGTGGAATAAGAATCTGTCCTCCGTAAGCCATGCGTGTTGTAAAAGTCAACTAAAATGCCGGGAACAATGGGCTAGTAACCCCTTTTCCTGTATAGCTTACTAAAAAGAAGAAGAAGAAAACCGTCAAAGTGGGATGTTTGAATGTGCGTGGATGTTGTGCGAATGATAAGAAGAGATGATTGTAGATGTTATGAATGAAAAGAAGCTGGATGTCCTGGCTTTAAGTGAGACAAAGCTGAAGGGTAGGAGAGTTTCAGTGGGAGAAATAAATGGGATTAGATCAGGGTTTCAAATAGAGTTAGAGCTAAACAAGAGTGGCAATAATGTTGAATAATCAGTTATGGCAGGTAAAGAAGGAATATAAATGTATAAATTCAAGGATTATGTGGAGTAAAATAAAGGTTGGATGTGAAAAGTGGGTTATAGTAAGTGTTTATGCACCTGGAGAAGAGAGAAGTGTAGAGGAGAGAGAGAATTTTGGGAAATGTTGAGTGAGTGTGTGGGGAGTTTTGAACCAAGTGAGAGAGTAATTGTGGTTGGGGATCTTAATGCTAAAGTGGTAAAAATGTTGTGGAGGAGTAGTAGGTAAATTTGGGGTGCCAGAGGTAAATGTAAATGGGAACCATTAATTGAGCTATGTGTAGAAAGAGGTTTGGTAATAAGTAATACTACATATTTTATGAAAAGAGGATAAATAAATATACAAGGTATGATATAGCACGTAAGGAAAGTAGTTTGTTGGATTATGTATTGGTGGATAAAAGGTTGATGAGTAGGCTTCAGGATGTACATGTTTATAGAGGGCAACGGATATATCAGATCATTATTTGGTTGTAGCTACAGTTAGAGTAAAAGGTAGATGGGACAAGAAAATGGCAACAGCAAGTAAGAGAGAGGTAAAAGTGTATAAACTAAGGGAGGAGGAAGTTAGGGTGAGATATAAGCAAATATTGGCAGAAAGGTGGGCTAGTGCAAGTAGTAGTGGGGGGTTGAAGAGAGTTGGGATAGTTTTAAAAATGCAATATTAGAATGTGGGGCAGAAGTTTGTGGCTATAGGAGGGTGGGTGCAGGAGAAAGAGAGTGAGTGGTGGAATGAAGAAGTAAAGGGTGTGATAAAAGAGAAAAAGGTAGCTTATGAGAGGTTTTTACAAAACAGAAGTGTTAATAGAAGAGCAGAGTATATGGAGAGTAAAGAAAGGTGAAGAGAGTGGTGAGAGAGTGCAAAGAAGAGCGGATGAAAGAATGGAGAGGCTCTGTCAAGAAATTTTGCTGAAAACAAGAAAAATTTTTGGAGTGAGATAAACAAGGTAAGAAAGCCTAGAGAACGAATGGATTTGTCAGTTAAAAACAGAGTAGGGAGTTAGTAGATGGGGAGCTGGAGGTATTGGGTAGATGGCGGGAATATTTTGAGGAACTTTTAAATGTCGATGAAAAAGGGAGGCGGTAATTTCATGTACTGGCCAGGAGGTACAACATCGTTTAGGAGTGAAGAAGAGCAGGATGTGAGTGTGGGGAGGTGCGTGAGGCATTACGTAGAATGAAAGGGGTAAGCAGCTGGAATTGACGGAATCATGACAGAAATTTTAAAAGCAGGGGGATATAGTGCTGGAGTGGTTGGTATTTTATTTAATAAATGTATGAAAGAGGGAAGGTACCTAGGGATTTTCAGAGAGCATGTATAGTTCCTTTATATAAAGGAAGGGGATAAAGAGAGTGTAAAAATTATAGGGAATAAGTTTACTGAGTATACCAGGTAAAGTGTATGGCAGGTTATTATTGAAAGAATTAGAGGTAAGACAGAGAGTAGGATTGCAGATGAGCAAGGAGGCTTTAGAGTGGGTAGGGGATGTGTAGATCAAGTGTTTACAGTGAAGCATATATGTGAGCAGTATTTATATAAAGGTAGAGAAGTTTTTATTGCATTTATGGATTTAGAAAAGGCATATGATAGAGTGGATAGGGGAGCAATGTGGCAAATGTTCAAGTGTATGGAATAGGTAGTAAGTTACTGAAGGCTGTAAAGAGTTTTTATGAGGATAGTGAGGCTCAGGTTAGGGTGTGTAGAGAGAGGAGAATTACTTCCGGTAAAAGTAGGTCTTAGACAGGGATGTGTAATGTCACCATGGTTGTTTAATATATTTATAGATGGGGTTGTAAAGAAGTAAATGCTAGGGTGTTGGGGAGAGGGTGGGATTAAATTATGGAGAATTAAATGCAAAATGGGAGTTGACACAGTTACTTTTGCTGATGATACTGTGCTTATGGGAGATTCTAAGAAAAGTTGCAAAGGTTAGTGGACGAGTTTGGGAGAGTGTGTAAAGGTAGAAAGTTAAAAGTGAACATAGATAAGAGTAAGGTGATGAGGGTATCAAACGATTTAAATAAAGAAAAATTGGATATCACATTGGAGAGAGGGATTATGGAAGAAGTAAATGTTTTCAGATATTTGGGAGTTGGACGTGTCAGCGGATGGGTTTATGAAGGATGAGGTTAACCATAGAATTGATGAAGAAAAAAGGTGAGTGGTGCATTGAGGTATCTGTGGAGACAAAAACGTTATCCATGGAGGCAAAGAAGGGAATGTACGAAAGTATAGTGGTACCAACACTCTTATATGGGTGTGAAGCATGGGTTGCAAATGCTGCAGCGAGGAGGAGGCTGGAGGCAGTGGAGATGTCCTGTCTAAGGGCAATGTGTGGTGTAAATATTATGCAGAAAATTCGGAATGTGGAAATTAGGAGAAGGTGTGGAGTTACTAAAAGTATTTGTCAGAGGGCTGAAGAGGGGTTGTTGAGGTGGTTTGGTCATTTAGAGAGAATGGATCAAAGTAGAATGACTTGGAGAGCGTATAAATCTGTAGGGAAGGAAGGCGGGGTAGGGTCGTCCTAGAAAAGGTTGGAGGGAAGGGGTAAAGGAGGTTTTGTGGGCGAGGGCTTGGACTTCCAGCAAGCATGTGTGAGCGTGTTAGATAGGAGTGAATGGAGACGAATGGTTTTGGGACATGACGATCTGTTGGAGTGTGAGCAGGGTAACATTTTGTGAAGGGATTCAGGAAACCAGTTAATTGATTTAATTGGACTTGAGTCCTGGAAATGGGAAGTACAATGCCTGCACTTTAAAGGAGGGGTCTGAGATAGTGACAGCTGGGAGGGACTTGTCTCAGCTGTCGTATCTGAGCTCCTCTGCAAAGACAGTGATTATGTATGAGTGTGGTGAAAGTGTTGAATGATGATGAAAGTATTTTCTTTTTGGGGATTTTCTTTCTTTTTGGGTCACCCTGCCTCGGTGGGAGACGGCCGACTTGTTGAAAAAAAAAAAAAAATAACATCTTTATAAAAGTGTTTTTAATATAGCTAATGTTGATGTTTCAGGAGCACTGAGTCGGGCAGTGTGCTGGTACCTGACATGCGAGAGGTACTGGGAGGCTGGTACCATGGAACCACCAGAATTTCCCTGGGGTCTTGTAACTGGCTTGGTCCTCCTCCTCACACTGGGAGTCTCTCTTGCATACTATATTGTTTGGGTGCTGTGCGAGTAAGTAGACCACCATTTTTTTTAACACATTGTTTATCTTCCAACTCCATACAGTGACCCAAAAAAGAAGAAACACTTTCACCATCACTCGCCTTGCCAGAGGCACACTGAAACTACAATTCAGATGCCCCTCCAAACTGCAAAATATCCTCATCCCACATTCAGAGTGCAGGCACTGTACTGTCCACCTCCAGGACTCAAGTCTGGCTAACCAGTTTCCTTGAATCTCTTCATGAATGTTACCTTGCTCACACTCCAACAACCCTTTAAGTCATAAAAACCACTTGTCTCCACTCCTATCTAACACATTCACACATGCTTTCTGGATGTTCAAGCCCCTTTACCTTCCTTCCAACCTTTCCTAGAGTAACCCGTACTCTGCCTTCACTACAATACAGATTTACACATCCAAGTCATCCTATTTTGCTTCAGTCTCTAATTGTCCAACCCACCTCAACAACCCCTCCTCTCCTTGGGGAAGTGGAACAGAATTCTTCCGCCATAAGATATGCATGTCGTAAGAGATGACTAAAATGCCAGGAGCAAGGGGCTAGTAATCCCCTTCTCCTGTATACATTACTAAATTTAAAAAGAAAAACTTTCATTTCTCTTTTTAGGCCACTCTGCCTTGATGAGCTATGACTGGTTTGATGAAAAAAAATCTAAGAAAGTTTCTAAAATTAGTAGACAATGTTTAAAATTTGCTATTATAGTCTTTAACCAACATTACCTACACTATGCTCTACTGTAATACATGCTGTTCTACCCATATCTCAGTTATGGCATGTGTATTGGCATATACAACAGCAAATCATCTAAAAACCCAATCAGCTCAACAAAAGCCAGCTCACAGGTTAATTGTTCAGGATCTAGACAACACACACTAATATACAAATTAAAAAAAAAAATGTGCTCAATGTATTTTCCTGAAACAATATCTAGTGTAATTCCTTACAGTGCCATTTTATTTTACATTCAATTTTTTTTTTTTGTATATTATTGTACTTCCAACCATTATTAATTATTGATTTCTTATTTACTTTTCAATTCTTACTTAACCCTTTGGGGGTCGACAGGCCTTCTCGGAAACGTGTTCCTGGGGTCGAAAATTTTTTGGAAAAAAAAAAAAAAATTCTTATGAAATGATAGAGAATCCTTTTCCAATCATAACGCCACCAAAATTATGAAATTTGATCGAAAACTAACGGAATTATGCTTTCACGAAGTTCGCGGTATGTATTACACTGATGCATCGGCGATTTCACCCATTTCGAGCCCTATTTTCGACAAATTCCAATGTTTCAGTCTCCTAAAATTATAGCTATTTCGCTAGAACTCCATTTCTTCTATCGCTTGAATACAAGAAACCGCCTATTTACCAATTTCATCTACCCAAAATAGTGGTCAGAAAATGGCAATTTTCCAATTTCACACAAATTTCAAACGATGCCAATTTCAATATAGGGTCCAGAGTAAACAAGGCAGACATTCCTGGCACTAAAATAACATGTTCTCTGTTCATTAGCCACGTCTCCAGGCCCCTGTTCCATTACTTTTGCTTTCCATTTTGAATTTTTATTCTCACACAAAAATAGAAGATTTACTGTTATGTATACAACTGCATCATTGTAAAAATGGTATAAATAATATCAGAGCACTTGTGCATGAATATAAGACTCGCCAGTTGATGTGTATTGGATGCATGGTGTGATTTGTTTACTCTTGAACATCGTCAAAAATCGAACATTTTCGCTACTTTGAGCTCAATTTCAAGGTACTTGTCATTGTTATACCAATCAAAATCATCTCTATTTCTGTAATATATCTTCCATTCTATCAAATGAGACCAAGAAAATGAGAATACATCAATAAATACCATACGAAAATCGATTGCAAAGTCGCTGTTTTAATAAAAAAAAACGGTCAGAGTTTTTTTTTCTCATTATGCAGTGTGTGCTGCAGGATTTTTTTTATACTGAGCACACTGACCACACACACCCATTCTTTCATATGTATGCCTACCAGACGTTTTCTGCTTAAATTGAGGCCGCTAGAATTTGGGCGTACTAGTACGGCACCAACCCCTGCTTGTAAAATGTACTAGTATGGCACCGACCCCGAAAGGGTTAAAGGTTAAATTTAACATTAGTTTTCAGTTTAACATTTCATTCCCCACAAATTGGATCTATTGTTCCTTCCCCTGGACTGAACCTGATTGAGTTTCATTTCCCCAGGTGCTGTATGACCCCTATGGGTTTAGTTCTCTCAATTTTTTTTTTTTCAACAAGTTGGCCGTCTCCCACCGAGGCAGGGTGACTCAAAAAGAAAATACTTTAATCATCATTCAACACTTTCACCTCACTCATACATAATCACTGTCTTTGCAGAGGAGCCCAGGTACGACAGTTTATAAGTCCCTCCAAACTGCCAATATCCCAAACCCCTCCTTTAAAGTGCAGGCATTGTACTTCCCATTTCCAGGACTCAAGTCTGGCTAACTAGTTTCCCTGAATCCCTTAATAATATATTACCTTGCCCACACTCCAACAGCTCGTCAGGTCCCAAAAATCGTTTGTCTCCATTCACTCCTAACACGCTCATGCACGCCTGCTGGAAGTCCAAGCCCCTCACCCACAAAACCTCCTTTACCCCTTCACTCCAACCTCTTCGAGGACGACCCCTACCCCGCCTTCTTTCCCCTACAGATTTATACGCTCTCCAAGTCATTCTACTTTGATCCATTCTCTCTAAATGACCAAACCACCTCAACAACCCCTCTTCAGCCATCTGACTAATACTTTTATTAACTTCACATATCCTCCTAATTTCCACACTCCGAATTTTCTGCATAATATTTACACCACACATTGCCCTTAGACAGGACATCTCCACTGCCTCCAGCCACCTCCTCGCTACAGCATTTACAACCCAAGCTTCACACCCATATAAGATTGTCGATACCACTATACTTTCATACATTCCCTTCTTTGCCTCCATGGATAACGTTTTTTGTCTCTACAGATACCTCAATACACCACTTACCTTTTTTCCTTCATCAATTCTATGGTTAACCTCATCCTTCATAAACCCATCCACTAACAGGTCAACTACCAAATATCTGAAAACATTCACTTCTTAAATACTCCCTCTCTCCAATGTGATATCCAATTTTTCTTTATCTAAATCGTTTGATACCCTCATCACCTTACTCTTATCTATGTTCACTTTCAACTTTCTACCTTTACACACCCTCCCAAACTCATCCACTAACCTTTGTAACTTTTCTTTAGAATCTCCCATAAGCACAGTATCATCAGCAAAATGTAACTGTGTCAACTCCCATTTTGTATTTGATTCCCCATAATTTAGTCCCACCCCTCTCCCCAACACCTTAGCATTTACTTCTTTTACAACCCCATCTATAAATACTATATTAAACAACCATGGTGACATTACACATCCCTGTCTAAGACCTACTTTTACTGGGAAGTAATCTCCCTCTCTCCTACACACCCTAACATGAGCCTCACTATCCTCATAAAAACTCTCTACAGCATTTAGTAACTTACTACTTATTCCATACACTTCAACATCTTCCACATTCCTTCCCTATCCACTCTATCATATGCCTTTTCTAAATCCATAAATGCAATGAAAACTTCCCTAACTTTATCTAAATACTGTTCACATATATGCATAAATGTAATAATGTATTTCACTAAATTCTCAAGTTTACTAAAATTTGTATTACAATATATTATGTACAGTGGAACCTCGAGTTTTCGTACGCCCCATTTTTCGTAGGATTCGGTTTTCGACGACTTTTTCCGTCAAAATTTTGTCCCAGTTTTTGTACATCACCTCGGTTTTCATAGAGTTGACAATGGTCCGTGCCGAACACGTCACTCGGCCACTCAAGCGCCAAGTGACTTAGTCTCCCTTTGTTTATCATTGAGTGAGCATCACCCTGCGCGTTCAGCCAAAACATTTCGTAATAATCCATTGTTTTTTGTGCTTGTTTATCAAATGCTACTGCTAAGTAAGCCACCATGTGGCGAAAGAAAGTTCCGAGTTGCAGCCCTTTGATAAAGAAGGCAAGAAACACAATAGAATTAAAAAAATAAGTCATAGCTAAGTACGATAGTGGCATATAGGTGGCCGATCTTGCCAGGATGTACGGGAAATCCACATCAACGATCAGTTCCATTCTGGCGAAGAAAAAAGAAATCAAGGAAGCTGAGTGAGTTGCAAAGTTTTGTGGAGAAATATCACCCTAACAAAGCTGTTGCAAGCTGTGTCTGCAACATGTTCAATGACAATACCTTGTCCCATTTTAGGCAAATCTTAGACACGCCCTAGTGTCAGTAAAAGACAAAGAAGGGAAATAACCCTGGATAGGGCCTTGATACCTGAAGTCCTTATGGAAGGGGATTTTCCTTCCAAACAATAACCTCTCCCCTCCTCACCGTCTTCCATACATCAACAAGAGTCTTCAAGAAAGGTAAAAGTGATGGTAAATGTTCGTTTATCCATTTCATTTGTCATTTATATTTATTTCTCATTGTTTTCTGTATGTAAAACTATAGTTATTCTCTATAAAATGTATTTTTTGTTAATATTTTTGGGTGTCTGGAATGGAATTATTGGATTTACATTATTTCTTATGGGAAATATTGCTTGAGTTTATGTACAATTCAGTTTTCGTCAAACTTTCTGGAACGAATTAATCACGAAAACCGAGTTCCACTGTATTAATATACATTCCTATAGGAGTCATATAGCACCTGGGAAATGGAAGGCATTCAGGTTTGATCATGGCAGGGGAGGACAAGTTCAATTCCTTGGATTAAGAGCCCTTCAATTATGTACTTTTAAATTTTTATTTTTACCATTATATTTCCAGTGATGACACTGGTTCTCTCTCTGCCTTCACAGGTCACAGGATGGTGGAGTAAGCACCCCAGGTAGTGTCCATGAAGCAGGAGGTATTCCACCCATCAGAGCCACCAAAATCCGCCACTCGGCTGCTACAGAATCAGAAAGTGAGTGTCGAGACTCTGGCTTCAATGAGGGTCCTCCATACCCAGATGCTAGCGATAGCCACATGTACAGTGACTATGATGGGCAGTCTTATCGCTCAAGACATTACTCAGAGGATTCGCGGCTATCATATGCTCCAGAAGATTATGGCCATGCCTCCAAGTACTATATTTCTGAGGAACGCATGTTTAACTATGCCACCACTTTCATGCCCAACTATGAACAGCGTCGACTTAGACGTAATCGATACAATTACCTCGATGACTATGATGACTATCAAGATTTTCCTGAATCTGACAAATATTATGACACATCTAGTTTAAGTCGAGAGCACAGTGATAGTTTTATATATGTTTCTTATCCACCAGAAGTGAAAAAAAAATTTAATGAAAACAGGTGATGAAATAATTTTGCAAAATTTTAAATTGACAATGCATTTAAAATGGCATTTGTTTACCAATACTGCACTAGTTTACAAAATGTGTAATTAGTTCAGTAGGTAAGCCAACAATGAAATTTCCTTCAAACAATTAGATTAGCAATTAAACTTCATGGACATTTGGTAGATTTGTCAGGATTAGCATGATTTGAAGAAAGACATTTATGCAATTTAAATTTTTATGTTAACCAAGCTAGGGCAGACATGTTTAATTGCAGCATTTTTAGCAAGTTAGAGGGCATTTTAATTTTACTATTTTTTTTCCATTGTAAGTGACTTCTGTAGTACCTGTTTTCTAGAAGCTTTTTTCTTTAGTGTCTACATATACAGTAGTAGTTTAAAAAGCATGAACGAAAGTTGGATAAAGAGCAAGTAGATATGTACAGTACACAAGACATTTTAAGGGATATTGAATGATATGAAAAAATGGATCACATAAGTAAAGTCTCCACAACTTTCATGCAGTTGTGCACCAAGATAAATGTCAACTATTAGTTGTACTGTGTGTGTTCCTATGGACCAAATTTTTATAGTATTTCAAGAGGAACTAGCAGTGCTTTTAAGAGATTGGTGGCCTCAACACCAAATTTTATTTCACATAAAAAAAGGCTCATTTGCACAGGTTTATTTATCACTATTTCAATCATTATTGTCAGCGAGTTCTCTTTGGGATCCCTACTGCTGCTCTGCTTGTATATTTTTTTTTTTACCAAGGGTTGACAAGCAAGGGATCCTTGGGTGTAACTGGCTGATAGGATGCAATTTCACAGGATTTCCCAGACTGCACAGTTAATAAGTTTTAATGTTGGCTGTAAATATGATCGGTCATCTATCTTTGTTGTATCTGTGAAAAACTCTCCTAATATGCCTTTTGATGTGCACAATGAGTATGTATGACATTGCATTAAGTTTGATATCTTGATTCCAAGACTCGCATGGTGTGGAGAGAGAGAGAGCAGTACTGGTTGTATTTAGCTCTGCTGCTTTAACACATACATTGTGTATGTTCTGTTCATAGCTCGTGAATCTCCCTAGGAAAAAATATTTTTATATTTAGTGGTACTCTGTCACGTGTTTTAGCTCGAGTACAAATATGTAAACTGTTATTCATGATAATCATGTAACAAGGGTAGGCCAAGCAAGGATAACTAGTTGATGTGCTTTCTTGGTAACTACCTTGGGTCGAGTATTTCTCAGTGATGGAGGGACATGGACTGTGGGCTATCATGCACCCACATTTCAGGAGTAAGGTTCAGATCAGTAGTGATTAGCAAAATGAGACGAGTAATGTTTCATGCTGCTGGCTTGTAGCCCACCCAGAAAACTTTTATCGTAGAGATTTCTTCATAGCTCACAGGGATGCTCTTCACCTGTTCGAGAAAAAATAACCAGATATTTGTATTCAAAATTTAATTTGTCTGCAGTTGTTTTGCATGAAGCAAATCAGGAAATTACCATATGTATTTTCAAAATATTAAGGGAGTTGCAATGATGTTTTTACTCTGGGAAAGAATATTGCACAAGTTTTATACTAAATCCTGTCATTATTATTGTTTTACATTCATCATGAGAGTGCTAAACCTATAGGGAGGTCATATAATGCCTGGGGAATGGGAAGAAATCTTGTTTGATCCAAAGAATTTGAGGATAGGTTTAGTTTTGTGGATTAAGAACTCCTTACTGGTATCAAGGCACCACCCTTGAGGGGATTAAATAGGGAGGTACCTTGATGCTGGTGAAGGGCTCATTTCAAGAAGCTGGACCTGCCTTCCATTTCCTTGGATTGAACCTCAGTACCTTCAATCTCCCAGGCACTATATAACCCCTACAGATTTAGCACTTATCCCCTGATTAAAATATAAATTCATTTAAATTTTACTTTATTTGTTATTTAAAGCTTTGACAGAGCAAGGCTCGATTAGAAAAGAGTTGGCATTATTAGTTGAGCTAGATATTCATTGTTCCAGAGACCAAAGAATAATGTGCTTAATTGTCCTGTTATCCCAAGAAACTTTTACTTAGATTTTTTCATAACTTCAACAGTTACTAAATAGTAGGATAAGAATTTGGCAAGTGATATGGAGAGGGCTATTTTCATAACTGTTAAATATTGTTCTTACAATCTACTGTTTATCATGATATTTCCCCCCATTAAAATTGGGGTTTTTCATTCTTCTGTGGTCCGTCCTGCTTCCCTTTAGGATCTGCCATTGTGTAGCCTTTGTGCAATAGAGCAAGAGTAGGTTGGCAGGAGCATTAGTCATATGCTATAGAGAAAGGCTTTGGGGCTCTATGCTTATATGCAATAGCTTTTACTTTTTAAGCTGGTTGCAGGAAGGTCAGCTGGCAGACTGAAGGAGGACCAGCTGCATTCTGTGGACATTTGAAGCCTGGTGACTGCCTCTTTTACTTGGTTGCCATCTTAGCCATGGCTTCATAATAGCTAAACTGGTTCCTTGAGGGACACAATGAGAAATTGGAGAAATTTTGTTTTTTGTGTTTTTTAATGAAGTATGCTGTATATGAATATTCTGGCTAGCATATAAAAATTAATTGTAAGATTGGATACCTACAAAGGATGATGAGAGAAATGTACAAACAGTGATGAAAAGGTTGCTAAAGATGTAAGGACAAGAATGTGTACTGTTAAAATACAGGTACAGTATATATTCCTTTCAGCCTTGACCTGTGAGTGGAAAAATGGATGTGGAATTAAATTACATCAAAGCAGGCATGGGCAAGCAAGCATAGAGAAATATATTGAAGGTGGGGAATGGTAAAATACGTAGTACAGTGGTCCCCCGCCTAACGAGCAAAATTCATTCCAGAAGCCTGCTCAAGTGCCATTACCGAACGAATTTACTTCCTTAAGAAATAATGTCATGTAGGTTAGTCTATTTCAGACCCCCAAAAATACACTTCCACAAGCACTTAATATATTATACTTGCATAATTGTACCATTTCCGGGGTGCTCGTTAGGCGGGGGACCACTGTATATTGTAAATACCCTACAATGGTTTGGACTTCTGGAGATGGAAAACTTTCAAGAAAGATATACAGTAGACCCTCATTTAGCACGGTAGTTACGGTCCTGAAAAAATCGTGTTAGGTAAAATAGTGTTAAATAATTAAAAGAACTTATGGGAAAAATAGGGTTACAGTCCTGAGAGTCCCCAAAAAGCCAAACAAGTTTTTTTTAGACCAACAGATCTTACAAATATAAAAAAGAATATGTAATTGTAGTTCATTATCGTGATGTATTATGTTGTTTTTACTGCTTAAGACTACAAATGTAACAGAAATAATAGTATTTACCTTAAATTGTGGGTGCTGGTGTTTGTGGATGATTGTGAAGAGAGTGGAGAAGTTATGCTGTGGCCCTACTGGGCTGAGGTGGATAGTAGAGATTCTGGAACTGAAGTCGATAGTTGTACTGAGTGTCTCTAACTTTAAACATTCATAAAGTCATTCATAGGTCAAAGTCAGTCAAGTCATTCATTAAGTCAGTCAAGTCATTCATTAAGTCAGTCAAGCATGAAGTCAGTCAGTCATTAGTCAGTCAAGTCATTCATTAAGTCAGCAGTCATTCATTAAGTCAGTCAAGCATTCAGTAAGTCAGTCAGTCAAGTCATTCAGTCAGTCAGTCAGTCAAGTCATTCCGTCAGTCAGTCAGTCAAGTCATTCAGTCAGTCAAGTCATTCAGTAAGTCAGTCAGTCAAGTCATTCAGTCAGTCAGTCAGTCAAGTCATTCCGTCAGTCAGTCAGTCAAGTCATTCAGTCAGTCAAGTCATTCAGTAAGTCAGTCCAGTCAGTCAGTAAGTTAGTCACACAAACTTATGTTTACATCTTTTTATGTGTACAAAGTAACACTTCATTACAGCCACAGGTTATGTCTTGTCTAATATCTTTTTCTTCGTTAATTCTAAGACTTAATAAATGCGTAAACATTTTCTTGCCACTTTGAGCAACACTGGTATGCCTACTGGGTGACATGATTGCTTGGCAGATACAAGATATAGTAATTTAAAGATCAAAACACAATTCACTCTTTTATTCTTGACAAACACAGCTGGCTTGACGTGTATGGAATACGAATGCTGTGGCTCATAGCCACCCTTAGTAGGACCCCCACTGACTCAATGGTTTAATCTACTGCAAGCGACCACGGGCTCAAAATTTTTCCTCTCCAGCGAATCGCGTAATATAAGGTTTACGTCGTGTTAGATAAAAATGTGCCGCAATTCTTCAATCGCGTAATACCCAAAACGCGCAACATAAAGTCGTGCTAAATGAGGGTCTACTGTACAAAAACAAAGTATATTTCTCAGCATGATGCATATAGAGAGCCCGTTTCATGGCAATGGAAAAAGTATATAATTACTTAATGAATAGATCTCATTGAATAAGGGGTAGAACAGGCCAAATGATAAGATAAATAACAAAAAAAGGCACAATACTGTGACTGGAACAATACACAAATAACCCGAAACGTCGTCGTAAGCTCCTCTCTTCTATGTGCGGGTTATTTATGTATGATGTTAAGATAGTTACCAATAAGAATTTATGATTTGGTCCATTCTTCAAACTGCTTCACCTCACCTGTCTCTTTCCTCAGCATCTACTTAAGCTTCATCAAACTTAAATAGCTATTAAGAACATACGAAAAGATACCAAACTGTTGTACACGTCTTACTCAACTATGGTAATTTTCGGTACTACTACTTTCAACAAACCGGCCGTATCCCACCGAGGCAGGATTTTCGGTACTATACACTATTAATATAATGATACTTTGAGACATTTTGCCAACCAGTGGCTTTATCAATCCAATACAGGAGATATGGAAAATATATGTAGTAGTAGTTCGAGGTGATTGGTCCCTCACCCTTGATAGGTGTTCAGTCCCTCCCTAACATACAAGATACTATTGAACTTTTAAAGATTTGGACAAACTAATGTTGCATTATGAAAAGTGGCTGATGCAGTTTAATGTGGATAAGTGCAAAGTCCTATTCCTTGGGAATGAAGAGAACCCAAGAATGATGATTAAAACTTGTAACAATTGGGTATCTTTAGTGCCGAAGCTTTTTGCCTACACAACAGGTGAAGGGGTTTAAGATATAGCTACATAAAACCACAAAATTTAGATAGATAATATAAGAGGATAAAATAATTAGTTGGAATAACATGTTAAAGTTTATTATAACCCCTGTGGTTTAGCGCTTCTATTTGATTATAATCCTGTGGTTTAGCGCTTCTATTTGATTATAATAATAAAGTTTATTATTATTGTACGTATATATATTACATGACTTTTGTGTTTACTCTTGGAAGAAAGTACATTTTGGTAAAAGATTAGTGTACATGAATTTAAGTTCTGTACAGGAAATTCCTGCTTAACGTTATTCTGATGCAATACTTCTTGATATACAAAAGCTGAAATACCAAGGAATGCATTTACTAGACAGTACAACACTTGGTCCTCATATTCAATACTTCAAATTCATTTTATTGCTTTGCAAAGTTTACAATGTGTGACTATCATGTTATAAGGAGTCTATTTCCATGCATAGTTTACAATGTGTAATTACAATATTGATTTGCAAATGAAAAGAAAGCCACTATCATGCCAAGGCATTTTGGGCAGACAACTTGTCACATTAACTTTTCCTATTCCCAGATAAACCTGATTTTATTGTAATTTATTTAAAAAACACTAGAACCATTTGGCTATTCAGTGTTTTAACCCTTTCAGGGTTATTGACGTACTAGTACGGCTTACGCCCTGGGGTTATTGACGTACTAGTACGCCTAAATTCTAGCGCCCTCAAATCAAGCAGAAACAGGCTGTTAGGCCTAGATGTGATAGAATGGGTCTGTACGGTCAGTGTGCGCAGTATAAAAAAATTCCTGCACCACACAGTGCATAATGAGGAAAAAAAAACTGACCGTGTTTTTGTTTTAAAACCGACTTTGCAGTCTATTTTCGTATGGTATTTATTGATGTATTCTCGTTTTCTTGGTCTCATTTGATAGATTGGAAGATATATTACAGAAATAGAGATGATTTTGATTGGTTTGACAACGAAAAGTACCTTGAAATTGAGCTCAAAGTAGAGAAAATGTTTGATTTTTGACGATGTTCAAGAGTAAACAAATCACACCATGCATCCAATACACATAAACTGGCGTGTCTAATATTCATGCACAAGTGCTCTAATATCATTTATACCATTTTTATAATGATGCAGTTGTATACATAACAGTAAATCTTCTATTTTTTTGTGAGAATAAAAATTCAAAATGAAAAGAAGCAAAAGTAATGTAAGAGGGGCCTGGAAACGTGACTAATGAACAGAGAAGACGTTATTTTAGTGCCAGGAATGTCTGCCTTGTTTATTCTGGACCCTATTTTGAAATTGGCATCGTTTGAAATTTGTGTGAAATTGGCCAAAATGCCATTTTCTGACCACTATTTTGGGTAGTTGTAATTGGTAAATAGGCGGTTTCTTGTACTCAATCGATAGAAGAAATTGAGTTCTAGCGAAATAGCTATAATGTTAGTTGACTGATACATCGGAATTTGCCGAAAATAAGGCTCAAAGTGGGCGAAATCGCCGATGCGAAAGTGTCATGGCTACCGCTAACTTCGCGAAAGCATAATTCCGTTAGTTTTTGATCAAATTAAATAATTTTTGTGGTGTTATGATCGGAAAAAGATTATCATTTCATAAGAAAAAATAATTTTTTTTTTTTAAATTCTTGGACCCTGAGAACGAGTTTCGGAGACCCCCCTTGGACACTGAAAGGGTTAATACTCCATTTTTAATATCAATAGCTTGCTACTGTTGTGCCCATTTCATTCCCTAATTGCATAAATCATAATCACAAAGCAGGTAAAATTATTGTATTCAGTGTATTGTTTACATTCCACACTCTTTGTCCATTATTTGTTCAGTGTCAGCAGCTATAAATGTTGGCAAATTTAGATGAAAGGGGAAATATCCCCACTATTTATGGCAAAAGAGAAGCTGAGTTCTTAGGCAAGACTGTGGGAAGAATGGCACAAACAACTCAAGCTCCATCACTGCATTATGGTGATCCAGCATGGGAGGGAAGTGGGGAGGCTGGCTGGTGATAGCCTACATGCCTGCTACACAAAGTAACATGGCAGTGAGACTTCCACTTTATAGGGGTGGCATAAATTCATTTCCTAGGTACATGTGTTGCATTTGTTTTGAAATGCCACTCAAGACATACCTCATGGCTCATTTGTTGCCCTATTTTAACTGTAGTGATAAATAGCTTTGTTATTGTGCATGGACTATTATGAGGGAAAGGGGGTCATACAGCACCTGGTGGAATGAGAGGCAATCAGGTTCAATCCAAAGGAAGGCCAGATCCAATTTTCCAGATGAAGAGCCCCTCTTATCAGCATAAGAAACCTCTTTTAAGGAGTATCATACCATACAAATTTTGCTGGCACACACAAATGCAATAGGAAAAGTACTAAACCAGAGGATTGCAAAATTATAAAGTATAAATAACTGCTCATCTTACCTTTGTGAAGTATTAAGATTTAGTGGGAAACACTAAACCCCTAGAGGTCACAGAGCACCTGAAGGAACAGGGGGCAATCAGGTTTGATCCAAGGAAGAGGACACTTCCAGATAGACCAAGGAGTAGTTGCATCAAGGAACCTCCACTGAGGGGGTTTCTGTGGAGCAGAAAGTTCATGTTGATGTATTTTATTAATTTTGCTCTACTAGCCTTAATATTAAAACTACTAAAAATTATTAAAAAAAAAAAAAAAGTTTATTTAGTGTTGTAAGTTCATTATGCATGTTAAAGAAAATTTCTCTGACTGTTTTTGATTCTGAGTCATGAGCTCTATGCTGAAAGTTCAAGTCATATTTCCTTAAAATATTATTGCCGTAATGGAAATGTTATAATTCCATAAATTTTTATTTAAATATTTATGTGTTCCAGTAAATAAGCACATTTTTTAAAACATTGCGGCTGGTTTATTATTCAGAGTTGTAAGTACTGAACCAGAACTTCACATGGTGGTTGTGTATTTCCGTAAATAGTAACCCAGTGAAAGAAGTACTAATCAGAATTGTAGTGGTGCAAACAATTTGAGGAAGACTTAATTATTGTTAGCCAGTGGTAGAGTAGGACTCCCCAATTACAACATTATTATGTTCCTGAAAATTCACCGCAAGTCGATTGTTCAGCACTTTGAACCCGCTATCCCATAAACACCCGTTATAATCAAATATGCATTACTAAGTCATAATATTCTGAAGAATAAAAACTCGCAATACTGTGGCTGGAACAATACATAAATAACTTCCACATAGGAGAATAAAACTTATTTGTGAATCATAATATTCTAGACTCAATTTTTTTGTTTTGCCAAGAATATTTACCCACTATTTTACATCTGATACCTCCTCCCCTGCACTATCCACCGTCATCTTGCACTCCATACCCTACTAATCGTCCATCTCCCTCTTACAACCCACTCTCCCTGCATCCTACAATAACCTGCAGCGCTGTATAACCCCTGTGGTTTGGCGCTTCTATTTGATTATAATAATAATAATTACATCTGATACTGTTCATTTTTGCTAACAAATAGTAATAAACATGTTTAATATATTCAATACGACATGCACATTTTTGTTTTCCGACTTGGTGCAAGACATATTGAAAACCAACCATAGGATTTCATTCAAAATATAATAACTGGATTTCCCATATTCAAAATTGTTTTCTTTCTGTTCATTCTTTATGAATGTGAATATCAACCAGTTTAGAGTGATATTTAAAGGGAGAGTTAAACTGCAAATGTAAATATTTTACTTAAATATGTCGGAAGAACAAGTCAGTAAGTCGTCGTTTCCAAAGTGCCACAGTCATAAAAGCAAAACTTTGTATGTCAGGGGCATACTGTATCTTAGGACAAATTGGCAATATATAGTACATCAGATTACTCTTTTTGATAATACATCTCTAGTTATATACTGTAATGAGAATATACAGGAAAATGTGTTCCATGTGACATTTTGAAATACACTCTATTTATGGAGTACAGCAAGTGTATCGTTAAGCAAGGATTACCTTAAAATGTCATGGTCAGAACGATGCTCAGGTGTATTATTTATAGTGTGTAAGTTGTCCCAGTGATATTGGGGTCAGTGTCTACTTGAGGCATGTAACAATTTTTGTCACAGTGAGTGTACAGCAGCTCATATTGTGAATTAACAAGAGTACTTGTATTTCTTTTCAATGCATTGTAATAGTTCTGGATGAAGGTATATACCACTAAGTAATTTGATTGTACTGGTGATGAAGAGTTAGCCTATATAAATGGTAATCCAAATATTGTAGAACATGAAGTCAAGAAAATCATTATTTTAGGCTTGAACTTTCAAATCAGAGTATGAGGTGTACATATAACTACCATGCAACAGTAAAATAAGAACATTGAAATCCATAATTCTTACTTAACAAACCAGGTTGTGACAGGTCCAAAGTGGTATCCCAAATAACCTTTTATAGACACCTCCTCCTGGCAACTCTGATGCTGTCAGTGCACTCTTGAAATTTAACAATATTGTGAATGTAACATTATATAAGTTAAGGAATGCTTGTGCCTCATTGTGAGAGGCACACATGTTACCTCTATGCCATACATAAGTAAGAATGCTTAAACCACAACATTGTGGTTTTATCAATCTTTCCTTTGCTAACATTCACTTCATGCTCTGACAGGAGTTCAAACTCACTAATCCTGGGTTTTCAGATTGCAGTATTATATCCACAACATTTTAAAGTTTGAATTTGCATGTTAAATTTTGTTGTTTGAGCTCCAGGAGGTACTTATTAGGGATCACCTAGTAATTTAAGAGTCCAAACACTTTTGCTAGCATTTTTGCAGTTAGTAGCTATGTTCAGTATAAAGGACACAAAATATTTACAGTGGGATATATGTAGGGGGAAGCTCTGATATTTTAATAAGCCAAAAACTTTGCATTGTACAGTAACCATCATAAATATGCATGCAGATTATGAGAACACACACCATAATATATTGTTTTAACAATAAAATATTGAAATATGTGTGGGTTACTAACATAACCAAGTATTTCGTGATGCACACCTTACATCTAGGCTACATTATGGAGGATGAAAGAGTCAGTACCCTTCCACACATGTTCAGTGGCGCTCGAGAGTTTGGGGATAGAATACACGTCTGTGCAACAAAGCTTTCCCTTTATAAGGTTTCACATTATCTCTATTGGATTTAATCTTTCACTGTATTTGCTTTGCAGTGGAAATTTTCATGTTAATATCATTACCTCCATGGGGAAGTGGAATAGAATTCTTCCTCCGTAAGCCATGCGTGTCGTAAGAGGTGACTAAAATGCCGGGAGCAAGGGGCTAGTAACCCCTTCTCCTGTATATATTACTAAATGTAAAAGGAGAAACTTTCGTTTTTCCTTTTGGGCCACCCTGCCTCGGTGGGAAACGGCCGATGTGTTGAAAGAAGAAAAGATCATTAACAAAAAGAAAGCAACAAACATTGCATCTGCAACTTATTTATGTTGGTATGGTTAGCTGGTTGTTCCTACTTCAAGCTATTACATTCTGATTCAAGGTCTTCATTCTTGCTGACTAATTTTTTTTACTGTAAATTAAATCATAAAAGTACTACAAACTTGAGAATAATCTATCCAAACAATTGATACAAATAGTGAACCCTCTAATTAAAGGACTAATGTGGAGGAGGGGGGGATATGACATTGCTGACTGTTTGTAACTTCCAAATTATGAAATAAATTTTTCACAATCACAACATAAATGGACAAAGTTCTCAATCAACAAACTTGGTCCACAGAAGATAACTGGACACTAAGAATAAGAGTACTGTAACCTGTAATTCTACATTACTATATACAGTGGTACCTCAAGTTACGATGGTCCCCAAAATCGCCCTTTTATGTAAGTTTATTTTTTTAAATGCTTTTGTAGGTATATTTTTGGGGGTGTAAAAGGACTAGTCTATTTTACATTATTCCTTATGAGGATAAATTCGTTTGGTAATGGCACTTGAACATCATTCTCGAACGAAAAAATATCGTAACTCGAGGTACCACTGTAGTAATTTTACAGTACGTAATTTGAAGTAATTTTACTTACCTTTTCATGGTGGAAAGACGAGGTGTAAACTGCTGTGATCGATAATGGCAACTGAATGAATAATTCTTATTCTGAGGCAGGATCTGTAAAGCTCTTGTAGTAAAAATGTAGATGGCTGTTTCATGTTTATATGCTATGCTAGCCTATGAGCAGCAGTGAAGATCAACACCACAAACATTAACACCAACAGAACTTTATTAAACATACTATTTATGCACTGCTTCAGGCTTTTTATTGTGGGCCACTTTCATGTTTTTATATGATCAACTGTTGAACCTTTATGTCTAACATCTACAATAAACTTATTTAAAAGGACACAAGTGCAACTAATGCAATATTTTATTGTGGCAATGTTTCACTCTCCAGGAACTTTGTCAAGCCATTATGGCTAGATAAAGCTCCTGGAGAGCAAAACGTTGCTACAATAAAATGTTGCATTAGTTGCACTTGTCTTTTACCAAACATACTGTCAGCAATTCTACCAACATTATTACACTAAACTTCAGAGCATAGTCTGTAAGTTTGTCCTTGCTTCTATGGACAGCAGACAGTTTCTTAACACCACATGCCGAGATGTTAGACTCAACTTTGTTTATTAGTTCAAGTTTCTGTTTAACACTGAAAACCACACATTTCTTCTTGGTACAACCACTTGCTTTACAAGCAATTGTTAATTACACTTTGCTGAATATGTTAATAAAGTCAAACAAAATACTGCAAATCCAGGAAAAAAACAAAGACTGAATGATGAGTGTATGAATGAGCACAAACCAAAAAAAAACAGTGTGGTCGGCCTATGACTCAGTGAACAGTGAAAACAGACGGGTCTTGGACGTTGCCACTCTGGCTCGTTCTGGACAAACTTCGGAGTCATCAGACCTAGTTCAGAAGACAAAAAGACACCATTGCTATGAACAAAATTCAGAATTAGTAACTTTTTTTTCCATTTTGTCCAATGATTCCAACGTTTGCCTGGCCAATTTTTGTCCGTAATTGCAAAAATTCATTAAATGGAGGTCTACTAGAAGTCTTACTGCACTCTAAGCTACTCAAAAAAAAGTACTTAAAAATTTTAGATGCTACAATTTGCTGCAGGAATGCTGGCACAAGTGTTTAGATTCCCAAGATTACTACTTTGATGGTTCTGCCAGCAACCCTAAACTATGGTATATGCATCGTAAGGCAAGTTATAAAAGTTTTAAATCATACTTTGTATGTATAGAGATTTTACTCTAGGCTTGGATTATGCTACAAAGTGCACTGTATGACCCCTGTGGTTTAGTGCTTCTTTTGATTATAATAATAATAATATGCTACAAAGCAAAACTGGAATAGAGCAAAGTTCTCTAACTGAGCAGAGATGTGATGTCACCTGTAATATATTGTTCCTGTGGGTCATTATACAGAGTCCATTACAAAGTATTTTATGATAGTGTTATGACAGATCAGACTGGTGTATTGTGTGCCTAAGGATTATGTGGCGATCGCCATATACGTATTATTATATTCATGGTGGGAGCACTAAATTCGAAGGGATCATACAGCACCAGGAAAATGGGAGGCAATCAGGTTTGATCCAAGGAAAGGGAAATCATGTCTAATTCCTTGGATCGAGAGTCCCTCACCAGCATCAAGGAACCTCTCTTAAGGAGGATAATTGTCAAGCATAATATATCTTCAGGTTACTCAGCTGCCCAATACAACAATACCTATTGTGTGATTCTAGTGTCCCAAGAGTGCTTTACATAATTTTGTACATAAATAGTAATTAAATCTCATAACTGCCAGCTTGTTTTTGGTGTTCATCTGGGGATCAGTTTTTTCTAACTGCTTAGGGCTGAAAGCCTTGTATAGGTATATGCTGTATTAATGTCCAATGCACACAGAGGTATATGCATACCTTAACATATACTCCCTGTAGGCCTCCTAATAAGTCCCTTCCTGCAATCCTTACTAATTAGCCTCATGTACTTTCTGGTTGCCTGGGCAGTGTGTAATATTCATTCAACAAAGCACAAATTGGATATAATATTAATATGAGCTTTCAACACAAATTTGCTTTGTGTTATGGTTAAATAGTTGTAGCATACTGTGATTTCACGTGCTATTTTATGACAGTCTTTATAAATTATTAACAGTCATTTTTTTTTATGGCTGAAACAAGAATTTTTACGATGATAATTATGTGGATATCTCACACCTAGAAAATGCTTGTCCATTTTTGTAGTGGCTATAACTTTAATGTTTGATATGGTCAAGAGAATCTAAGGACTTAGCAGTTTTCTGGTACAGGTCGGCCATCACTAATCCGGCATCATTGGGACCTGTAGTGTGCCAGATTAGCGAGTTTGCCGGATTACAGAGTGGTTAGGTTAGAATACACTTAATTAACCTATCAATAGAGAGACTTTCTGCTATCTTCCTCATTTTCATCACAGCTTTCTCCTCCACTGGCTTGCTGCTGTGGATTTACAACCATCTGCACAATTTCTGAGTCAGTATAATGATGAAATTTGAATCAGTATAATGATTGAGTCAGTATAATGATGAAATTTGAAATTATGCTAGCTGAAATTAGTGCCGGATTACTGATGGAACCAGATAACCGATTGCTGGATTAGTGATGGCCGACCTGTAATTGTACAGTAAACATTGGGTAACTGAGCATGTAGGTATGTCATCATGCCCTTTTAGAATGGGATATACTCTATATGTTATAGTTACAGCATACTTAAATATAGAACTGAAATAACAGCAATTATGTTGACATTAGCTTTGCAGTATGTATATACGTACTATTTTTTAATTATTTATATTATCATAATTGTCTTGCTCATTGCCCCTCCCTGGTCAGTAATTATAGAGTACAGTTCTTCACTATTGTAATAACAGATACGGTGGAACCTCGATTTTCGTGATTAATCCGTTCTAAAAAGTCTGACGAAAACCGAATCATACGAAAACTGAAGCAATGTTTCCCATAAAAAATAATGTAAATCCAATTAATCCATTCCAGACACCCAAAAATATTAACAAAAAATACATTTTATAGAGAAAAACTATAGTTTTACATACAAAAAACAATGAAAATTATAAATGACTAATGAAATGGATAAATGAACATTTAACATCACTTTTACCTTTATTGAAGACTCTTGTTGGCATATGGAAGAAGGCAAGGAGGGGAGAGGTTATTGTTTGGAAGGGTAATCCCCTTCCATAAGGACTTCAGGTATCAAGGCCTTATCTGGGGTTACTTCCCTTCTTTGTGACATGACATGACACATAGGTAAGACCCACAAGTGGGTGAGCTGGGAAGTGGGGACAGACGAATAGCTGGTGAGAGGAAGGTCTTGAGTCGTAGGTAAAGAGCCAGGGCTTAACCCAGCCACTAGGCATTGTGAAGCAGAGGTCGATGACGACAGAGAAGGCACAAGATTTTAACAGAGAGATGGCTGCATCTTGCTCGGTGGCGAAACTTAGTCTTGATGGTGATTGGTGGCTGGCGGTTGGCAGGACTTGCGGGAAGTTGGAGATGGGGAAAGGTAGCTGCTTCATTTTGATTGGTTGGTAGAGAGGCAAACTTATTTGGAGTTGTGATGATGTTTCACAACCTCCATGGTGTCAGTTTGGGATCCATTTTTAATATTTTTGAATCATGACAGGGATGAGGTTGAGTCTAGTTTTCTTTTTGTCATCATCTGAATCATCATCTATTACTTGTTGTATGCCTGTAAGGAGTCTTGATAAGGAGCATTCAACGCTGGGGTTGCAGGTATACTTTACTGACTTGTTCTTAAAGTTCTTGCTCAGGTTGGGTAGGGATATTTCTTGATCTTGATGTGCAGTTGTATAGAAGGTGAAGCCAGTCCAGTGGATGTAAGATGTGTGGTCTTCATAGGGAATTGTATCAATTCTTGAGGCATAAGTTGGTGTGGTTAGTGTAGTTCTTGCCTTCTTGGCAGGAGGATATGGCGTTCTGGGCAAGGTCGCTGATTGGTCCAGTACGGTTGAGGAGGCGGAATATGATTGGTCAGTGGCAGAAGTAGTGGTGGAAGGTGGTGGAGGATCCTCATTGGTGGGAAGATTTGGAGAGCTCTCATTGGTTGGGTCAGGGGTTAGACACTCGCCATCAGCAAGAAGCATGTTTTGCAAGTCTTCTAAAGCAGTGAAGCTGACGATTTTTGGTGTAATCTTCAGAACATCGGCTGAAGGAGGACATTCTGGGAAGTTGAAGGATGACACGTTGTTCAATGCAAATAGTTCATTTATAGTCTTGTTAAAGGATCCTGGGTGTGCTGCGTTTTGCATGTGTGCATACAACATGCAATAATAAACTTGGGTGGAAATTCCTTCAGATAATGGAGAGAAGGCAGTGGTGGTAGTGGTTGGTGGTGCTTGTTGAGTGGCTTGTAGGATCTTGCTGGTGGTCAACTGCAGCTTTGCTGTATCAGCATAAGTAGGAGAATTTACTTTCGACTTTGTAAGGTCTTTTAGCTTCTTCGATAAGATCTTACGAACAGGACATTTGGCTGCGAGAGTATGGTGGTCACTCTTACAGTTGATACAAGTGGGAGCAGTAGTAGAGGTACAGGAATGAAAGTCATGTCCTTCAGACCTGCAGGTGGAACAGATCTTGTTCTTGACATGACATTCGTTGGTGGAATGGGCAAAAGAGTAACATGTCCAACAAGGTGTTAGATGTCTGAAGCATTCTGGCTCAATCTGATGAGGGTTGATGAAGTACAGTAGGATATAGCCAGGCCATCTGACAGGGCTCTGGCAGCCATTTGAACGTCCATAAACGTGATCTTAGGGATCTTCATTACATTGTCTATCTTGGCCCATTCATTCTGGTCTTCTACTGACAGTTGTACTTCCTTGGTGGACATGGCGGTGATGAGCTTGTCAAGGCGCTTCATGAACACAGATCGTTTTGCTAGCATGTAAGGAGATGTAGAGAGAGCAAAGCCACGGTCTTCCAGGGTCGTCAATGCAGTTGGTGTAAATACTTTTTTCAGCCTCATCATCAATGAAGGTGACGAGAAAGGCTTCTTTTAGTGTTGCAATACAAAAGAACCTGAGCTGCAGACTGCTTTTCAGGACAGTCGCAAGATCAAGCTTCGATGCATCGTTGACAGAAGAGTTTCTAGGTTTAATCCTCACACGATGAGACATCATGGAGGAGAGTCACTTGGAGACTGGTAGAGGTTCCCCTCCCCAACGGGGATCGTAGGGATACTGTACTTAGAGTCAAAGCTACTGTGACCGTCCAGGACAGAGTCTACAGAGCGAATGTCCCTTCTTTGTCTTTTACTGGCACTAGGACCAGCTTGAGTCACTGTACCCGTAACACAAAAAATCTGTACAGAGAGGCATGTTTCTGGCATCTAAGATTTGCCTAAAATGGAACAAGGCATTGTCATTGAACATGTTGCAGACACAGCTTGCAACAGCTTTGTTAGGGTGATATTTCTCTACAAAAATTTGCAACTCACTCCACTTTGCACACATGTCCTTAATCACTGAAGAAGGCACATTCTTCCCTCTCTCTTCCTCCTCCTCTGAAGTAATTTCCTCAGCTTCGGCCCCATGGTGGCTTATTTAGCAGTTGCACTCAATAAATAAGCACAAAAAACAATGGATTACAGTGGACTCCCAGTTTACGTAATTAATTCGTTCCAGAATGCTGTTCAAGTGCCGTTACTGAAGGAATTTGTTCCCAAAAGGAATAATGTAAATTAGATTAGTCCTTTTAGACCCCCAAAAATACACTTACAAAAGCACTTACAAAAATACACTTACATAATTGTTCGAGTTTGGAGCAGTACGTGAACCGGGGGTCCACTGTATTACGAAATGTTTCGGATAAACACGTGGGGTGATGCTCACTCAACGAGAAACAAAGACAGACTGAGTCATGAACGCATGGGATGCTTTGTGTGGGCGCTTCAGTGGCCGAGTCATGTGGATGCGTTTGGTACGGACCATTTTCAACTCTACAAAAACTGAGCAGATGTTCGAAAACTGGGACAAAATTTAAAAAAAAAAAAAAAAATTGTTGAAAACAGAATCCTACGAAAACTGGGGCATACGAAAACCAAGGTTCCACTGTATATATGCTATAGTACTACTTTCAAAGAAAGAATGCCAGAATTGTTCTGTTATCTCTTGTTAAATACTGAAGAAAAAGGAAAGGCAGAAAACTTAAATATTTAACTATCAATAGAAAGGCAGAAAACTGTTTAACCACCAGTAGTTAATATTATGACCATTTCAGAAGTGTGAAGCTTCCCTGTTTGCAGCTCTTATAACCACTGTCCTTTCAACAGAGGTTGTGAGCAGTCACTCAGTCACTCAGTAAAGACTGAAAAAGTAATCACACAATGAGACTTGTATGTTTTTTTAGGATTCCAGGGAACTAGAAGGTGTTGTCAGTCAAATAGGCAAGAAAAAGAGGCAAGTGAGAGCAGCATGTAAAACTTAAGTGACATGAAGTGATTACAAATAAAGTAAAAGTGATGAGATGACAAGCTGAGCAAAGTCTTGCTACCAGCTAATCCTTAAGGTTATAATCACCTTCTTTACTCCCTGTAAACAAAAATGTTCCATAAGAATATTGAGAGAGATAGATAGACCAAGGCTCTTGGTGGAGGAAAGTACCACAGGCAATAACTTTTAACACATAGATGAGACATCTCACCATTTAATCATCTCAAATATTAACCCTTTGACTGTTTTGGTCGTACATATATATATGTCTTACGAGCCACTGTTTCGGACGTATATACTCAAAAATTCTAGCGGCTTCAAATCAAGCGGGAGAAAGCTGGTAGGCCCATATGAGAGAATGGGTCTGTGTGGTCAGTGTGCACTATATAAAAATAATCCTGCAGCACACAGTGCATAATGTGAAAAAAAACTCCAACCGTGTTTTTGGATTAAAACGCCGACTTTGAGGTGTATTTTCGTATAGTATTTATGGTTGTATTCTCTTTTTCATGGTCGGATTTGATAGAATGGCAAACATACTACAGAAATAGAGATGATTTTGATTAGTTTCCTGATGAAAACGACCTTGAAATTCAGCTCAAAGTAGGGGAAATGTTCGATTTTTGCCATGCGTCCAATACATATCAACTGGTGAGTCTAATATTCTTTCACAAGTGCACTGATATTATTTATACTATTTTTACAATAATGCAATAGTCTGCATAACGGTAAATCTTCTATTTTTTGTGAATATAAAATCAAAATAGAAAGAGTAATATAAGAGGGACCTAAAGACATTACTAATGAACAGATAACATCTTATTTTAGTGCCAGGAATGTCTGCATTGTTTATTCTGGACCCTATTTTGAAATTGACAAATTTTTATTTTTCATGAAATTGGCCAAATTGCCAATTTCTGACCACTTTATTAGGTAGTTGAAATCGGAAAATTGGTGGTTTCTTGTACTCAGTCGATAGAACAAATGGAGTTCTAAAGAAATAGCCATGAGTTTGGTCGACTGGAACAATGGAATTGGCTGAAAATAGGGCTCAAAGTCGGCAAAATTGCTGATGCGTATATATCCTGAGATCACTAACTTCGCGAGAGCGTAATTCCGTAAGTTTTCCATCAAATTTCATACTTTTGTTGTCATTACCATCGGGAAAAAATTCTCTATCATTTCATAAGAAACTTTTTTTTCTTTTTTTTTTTCGAAAATTTTGCGACAACAGGAGACATCTCAGGATTAGGGGTTGCGACAGTCAAAGGGTTAATACTCATTTTTGTCTCTTGCCTTTTATTTATTTCCCTTCCTCCCTCGCCCTTAGCCTTCTTATTGCTCACCCATTCTTGCAGACCCTCTCACTCAGTAACCTCTTGCCAGCTCTCTCCCTAAACCTTTTTTGACCATCAGCTCTCTCACCCTCTTTTTCTTCTTCCTCTCTCACTCACTTTCCCCTCCTCTCACTTGTTTTCTATCTAAATAGAATTAGTACACAAAAAGAAGCCTTCCATACTGGGAGAGAATGTAGTTGGGGGGAGTGAAATAAAGAAAGTCTTGACAGGTAAGGAAACATTTACAAACTTAAGGGATTTGTAACACTTAGCCCACCCTGTAATCCTCTCTCATCACTATTAGGGATTTTTGTCTGGAAAAAAACTGTCATTCTCAAGTTAAAATCCTGTATGCAGTTTTAATATCCAAGATAGTACTCATCCTCTATTAATCTTGTTCATTTCCAAGACCTTCATGATTCTTATAAGTAACACAATCACCACTGACATTAGTAAGATTTACAGCTTCAATTATCACTCCTCATTATTATATTCATTAGGCAGCCATTGTAATGCTGCCTAATGAATACACAGGTTTATCACTTTCTGTTCATAAAATATAGTAATAATAATAGATATAATGCACAGGTCAGTTTTTCAGTCTTGTCAGAGCCATGTTAACATCCTCATGAAAGCCATAAAATGAAGTTTTGTAAGCTAAATCTATTCTTTACCTACCTTTCTCATTCTGAAATTTATGCTTCTTTGTGGTTTAACATCTGCACTTAGGGCTGTGTTGAAAGGTATTTTTATGTATCATGTGCTTGTATACTGTGAGAATGAATAGATGAATCCTCTACCTTATCTAGGTATCGATTACTTATCTGAGCTTTACAACATATATATATGTATGGTTATATTCAGTTACTTATCTGAGCTTTACAACATATACAGACACTCCTCACTTAACGATCTACCTGTTTAATGACCGCTCAGACTTACAACCACCTCTCCGACCAGTATACAAACCTAAGTAGTACGTACTGTAATGTATATTAGAGCTGATTTCCTCTTTTTTGTTATTTACAGTACACAGTACACTACTGTATAATAATTTAAAAATGTTATAAATGGTGCAAAGGTGACATTAAAACAAGATCTAAAGATGGTTGACACAAACCCACTGCCAGTACAGAATGCTTCTCGCTTAATGACCAATTCACTTATCGACCTACTCTTAGGAACAAAACTCAGTCGTTAATTAAGGAGTACCTATATATGCATGGTTACATTCAATGTCCCAGATCTCCTTATGCATCATTTGAAGGTTTTCATGGCCAACCAGTGTTCAGCTAATTATATTTGTTGTATCAGATTACATCAAACCTCCCAGCATTAACCCTTTCGGGGTCGATGCCGTACTAGTACTACGTTTTACGAGCAGGGGTTGGTGCCGTACTAGTACGCCCAAATTCTAGCGGCCTCAATTTAAGCAGAAAACGTCTGGTAGGCATACATATGAAAGAATGGGTCTGTGTGGTCAGTGTGCGCAGTATAAAAAAAATCCTGCAGCACACACTGCATAATGAGAAAAAAAAAACTGTCCGTTTTTTTTTTTTATTAAAACCGAATTTGCAGTCGATTTTCGTATGGTATTTATTGATGTATTCTCGTTTTCTTGGTCTCATTTGATAAAATGGAAGATATATTACAGAAATAGTGATGATTTTGATTGGTATGACTGACAAGTACCTTGAAATTGAGCTCAAAGTAGCGAAAATGTTCGATTTTTGACGATGTTCAAGAGTAAACAAATCACACCATGCGTCCAATACACATCAACTGGCGAGTCTAATATTCATGCACAAGTGCTCTGATATTATTTATACCATTTTTACAATGATGCAGTTGTATACATAAGAGTAAATCTTCTATTTTTGTGTGAGAATAAAAATTCAAAATGGAAAGCAAAAGTAATGGAACAGGGGCCTGGAGATGTGGCTAATGAACAGAGAACATGTTATTTTAGTGCCAGGAATGTCTGCCTTGTTTACTCTGGACCCTATTTTGAAATTGGCATCGTTTGAAATTTGTGTGAAATTGGAAAATTGCCATTTCCTGACCACTATTTTGGGTAGATGAAATTGGTAAATAGGCGGTTTCTTGTACTCAATCGATAGAAGAAATGGAGTTCTAGCGAAATAGCTATAATTTTAGGAGACTGAAACATTGGAATTTGTCGAAAATAGGGCTCGAAGTGGGTGAAATCGCAGATGCGTCAGTGTCATAGATACCGCGAACTTCGCGAAAGGATAATTCCGTTAGTTTTCGATCAAATTTCATAATTTTTGTGGCATTATGATCGGAAAACGATTCTCTATCATTTCATAAGAATAAATTAATTTTTTTTTTCCAAATTTTTTTTCGACCCCAGGAACAAGTTTCCGAGAAAGCCTGTCGACCCCCAAAGGGTTAATGCTTGATAAGTGAGGTCCCTGGAGTTCTCGAGTAGGGATTTCAACAGTATAATTATCTGTGGAAGAGAACAGAGCAAAGGGTATATTTAACTTCAGTGTTAATTTAGCCATATTGAAAAAATAAACCAATTAGAGTCAAATAGTATACAGTGGACCCCTGAGTTTCGGTCATAATTCATTCCAGAAGGCTGCTCAAGTGCCATTACCGAACGAATTTACTCCCTTAAGGAATAATGTCAAGTAGGTTAGTCCATTTCAGACCCCCAAAAATACACTTACAAAAGCACTTACAATATGTATTACACTTACATAATTGTTCGATTTCCGAGGTGACCGAAACTCGGGGGTCCACTGTATATGCACTTTTAAAATATTATTTAAGCAACCTTGTACTACATTGTGTTTCTAGGTACAGTGGACCCCAGAGTTTCAGTCACCTCGGAAATCGAACAATTGTGTAAGTTTAATATTGTAAGTGCTTTTGTATGCGTATTTTTGGGCATCTAAAAGGACTAATCTAATTTACATTTTTCCTTAAGGGAACAAATTCGTTCGGTAATGGCACTTGAACAGCCTTCTGGAATGAATTATGACCAAAACTCGGGGGTCCACTGTAATTTATAATATAATCGTTGAACAACTAGATTTTTAACTGATAGGTTTTGGAAACCACAAAGTTTTGAGATATTAGTGAATAATTTGGATTAAAGCAATTCATGAACAAGCTATCTGATCTATACAGGCTAAACAATCGCCAGATGGGGCTAAGAAAGACATGGTAAACCATTGAGTAGAGGAGGGAGAAAAAAAGGTAGGTGTTGAGGTATCTGTGGAAATTAAGTTTATCTGTGGATGCAACAATGGAGATGTACCAGGGAATAGTGGTAACAACACTTTTAAATGGGTGTGAGGCATAAGCTTTAAGCATTGCATAAGCAGGCAGTTAGACACTTCAAAAGTCAAGTTTGAGAGCTTGAGAGTAATGAACGGTGTGAAGGACTCTCAAATCCATAATAACAAGATTGTAAACAACTCTCAGAAGAGATTGATTTTGAATCCATGGTAAGCCAGGCCCAAAACTAGCTGGCTAGATTGAATATTAGGCAGAGAATTCAAAGCATAGAAATTAGAAGACTGTACATAATTAGAAAAGTATTATTCAGAGGGCTGAGGAGGGGTTGTTGAGGTGGTTTGGGCATATAAAGAGGATGGAGCAAAATAGGATGACCAAGGTGTATAAATCTGGTGGAGGTTATTTCAGGAAAGTGTGGAGAGTAAGTTTTGAGTGCTTGGGACCTGAGCACCCAACAGACTTGTGTGATCATTTAAGACCAGGGTGAGTGAGGACAAGCAGTTTTTACAGCTTGATGTGCTGTTAGTGTGTGAGCAATGCAACAATGGTAACAATTATGAAGGGAATCAGGAAAAAAACAATTGTCAGATGAGTCTTGGAGGTGGGAAGTACAGTACCTGCACTCAGAATGGGGGCGTGGATGTTTCAGTTAAAGAGGATCATTTGAACTGTGATTATCTGTGCACTTCCAGCAAAACAGCTGATGACTGAATGAGGGTGAGTATGTGCTTTTTTTTTTTTTTTTTTTGTTAGGGTCACCCTACCTAGGTGGGAGACAGCCAGCATAAAAAAAAAGTATAAAGAAGCTATGGCATCATTAGTCAAATTTCCTAAAATAAATTCTGGGAGGGAATACAAGAATACGTATCTTGCAATACTGTATGGTACCCTCAAAAAGAATTGTGTGAAATTTTTCAAAATGGTTAGAGGACCAGATTTTTTTAAACTGGAAGAATTTCAAAGGTAATATTCTATAATAATACTGTACTGAACTTCCAGATAGTGCAATGAATATAACATTTTGTAAGAATTTGCAGAGAATTACTATTTGGCAGAGGTGTCATATATACCATTGTAGTACTATACTTATATAGTATAGCTTGGTACCAGCCGTTTATAGTTAGGCTCCCTTTTGAACCTGTGACGTCACGAGCCCCTCATGTGGGACGCTAGCCCCGGGCATTCTGCCTCACTCTTGGATCACCATAGGCATAGGTTTGGCTGGCACTGGCTCTCCTCACAGATTAAGTCAATATACCGTAACCACCCTACCAGTGTGTTTCACTACGACTGTAATTATCTCCTAGAACCCGTCCTACAGAGGTACTTTCTGACAAGCCTATATAGTATTATGCCCAATATTTTGGGCACAACTTAAGCTCATGCAGGATTTTATAATGTTAGAAAAAAGCATAAAATAAAATAATTGGGCCATTAGTTATTCCTTTTGCACGCATTTGGTGTGCAATTGCCCCATGGTCGCACTTATTAAAGGCTTTTGCGAAGTCACTTTACTCTACATCTGCATTTTGCTTGTCTTCTAGTGCGTCCAAGACCATGTCGTAATTTTCCAGCAGTTGCGAAAAGCAGGAGCGTCCTGATCTGAACCCATGCTGACCTGGTTTTTAGAAAAGTGCTAAAATTCAGTGCCTGGGGGATGACAGGCAATCAGGTTTGAGCCAAGGAAGGGATTTAATGGAAGCAATATTAAAAGTAAAACTAAGATTAGAACTAATAGTGTTGAATTATTATTACAGTACAGGATGGCCGCACATTACAGTGTTTATTTAGCTTTACAGCATTTAGCTAATGCAATGGTTTTCAATTATGCCTATTCTTCATTCATTCTGTAGTCACTACTCACTATAAGCTAAGGGCAAAAATATTTTAACGTAAGTAATATCTGCCCGAAATGCCTCGGCATGAAAGTGGCTTTCTTTGTACAGTGGACCCCCGGATTTCATACAGCTCCCAACTCGAACAATTATGTAAGTGTATTTTTGTAAGTGCTTTTGTAAGTGTATTTTTGGGGGTCTGAAACGGACTAATCTAATTTACATTATTCCTTATGGGAACAAATTTGTTTGGTAACGGAACTCGAACAGCATTCTGGAACGAATTATTGACGAAATCCAGGGGTCCACTGTACTAAACAAACCAAAATTGTAATTACACATTGTAACCTTTACAAAGAAATAAAATCTTTATTCTTTATTATTCTTTTATACTGTACATGCATTTTTTAGGCCTAGGTCTGTTGCTCACTTAATATATAATACGTACGTAGTGTAAACATGTTATCAGGCTTTTATATGAAAGTAAAAGAATAAAAAAAAAGAGGGTTATATTTCACTTTACAGCAATTTTTGCTCAACAGCAGTAGCCCTGAACTTAAGATGCTGTATAAATGGGGCCTGCCTGTATTCTCATAATTTATGCAACCATAACTCGTATTTTCAATAACTCACTATTAAAGATTTGTATTAATATAACTGTGATGCAGGGCCGGATGTTTCCCTTTCCATGTCAAGGGCACAGAGGAGCATTTTTTTCCCACCAGATATGATATGCTTGATACAGCCACTGACTGAAGAGTAGTTAAAATGGGCAAGTGCCACTAAACACAAGAGTGGTGCAGAAACTGGAGTGCCAAAATTCTGGTATAAATTTAACATCGCAAATGCAATAACCAACGCAAGAGTTGCATAGGATCAAATGCCCCAATTAATAACAATTGCAAGCAAGAAAATTAGGGCCTAGTGTTGCAAAGTTTCCCAGGTTTTTTCTCAAATCAGGTCCAGAAAATTGTGGATTTGGCAAGAAAAGTGGGAGAAAAGTGAAGCCAGATGTGTATGAATTCTTAGTCAATAATGACAAAGAACAAACTGCTGAGGAAATGTAGGTAAAAAGAGACAAATATGCTGATCAAGACATTTATTACAAGTATATTACCACAGGTGGCTTCTTCAGTCTTAATAGAAGAGACAATTATGTATAATGACAGGAGTCAGGTAGCAGGTTGTGAGAGGGTAGTAGTGCTACAGCCGAGGTGAGATGGGTTGGGTTTGAGAAGGATCTGTCAGCCAAGGAGTAACATTATGGGTAAAAAGGTTAGACAAATATTAATATGATTAAGTTGGCAGGCGTCTTGAGGTGCAGCGGTGTCATCCGGTAATGGTGCTGATGTTGTGCAGCAATTGTTTGGCCAAGGTTCTGGATGTTCTATATCTACCCGACTTTTAAGGAATGGTGTTGTTTTTGTCTATCGTTATGGAACCTCCAATATCGAAAACGCGAGGAAATTAAAACTGTATCGGAGTATAAAACAAATTCCAACTACACAATAGAGCGAAAAACTAATGTAAAAGATCTGGGAGTGATAATGTCAGAGGATCTCACCTTCAAAGACCACAACATTGTATCAATCACATCTGCTAGAAAAATGACAGGATGGATAATGAGAACCTTCAAAACTAGGGATGACAAGCTCATGATGATACTCTTCAGGTCGCTTGTTCTATCTAGGCTGGAATATTGCTGCACACTAACAGAACCTTTCAAGGGAGGTGAAATTGCTGACCAAGAAAATGTACAGAGAACCTTCACGGCACACATAACTGCAATAAAACACCTCAATTACTGGGAACGCTTAAAGTTCCTGAACCTGTACTTCCTAGAATGCAGCTGGGAGAGATACATGATTATATACACTTGGAAAATCCTAGAGAGATTAGTACCAAACTTGCACACAAAAATCACTCCCTATGAAAGCAAAAGACTCGGCAGATCAAATCAAATCAAATGTTTATTTCTCTGTAAAGATTACAATGTGGGGTTTACATATTATAAAATTAGTTACAATGTGTGGTTTATATATTAAAAACTAAAATTACAAAGAAAGCCACTAGCATGCCTAGCATGACTAGGCATTTCAGGCAGACTAATAATAATTCTTACTCTATATTGACACAGGTTATGGAGCATACTAATATTAAAGTTAGGTAACTATAGTGATTAAATAGATTTACAATGTAAGGTATATTTCAAAACATTTAAGAGTATTACAGTTTGTAAATTTAGTAATGAGAATGGTTTTGTCTTGGCATGATACACAGTTGCTATTAAAGCTTATATATTGGAGTATCTCAGGCAAACTTATGACTAGCTTAAGATTTATTAGGCAAAAGCTATATGTATTTGAAATTTTATGTTTACAGTCATTTGGGTGAGTGTAAGTGTAAGTTGGGGGAAATCACAGATATTGAGAGTAAGTCTGTTTTGTTTTTCATGTGTGCATGATACAAGGAAGAGAATAAGGTGGTTTTCATGTAATTAGCTGGCGGTGGGGTGTCAGGGAGATAAGATGTTTTTTAACAGTAGTTTTGAAAGTGGTGGTTGTGTCTGCAGTTCTAGAGTTTTCAGGCAGGGAGTTCCAGATTTTAGGCCCTTTAATGTACATTGAATTTTTGTATAGATTTAGCCGAACACGGGGAATGTCAGAGATATTTTTGTGTCTGGTATTGTGCCTGTGGGTCCTGTCACAACTATCAAGAAAGTGTTTTAGTTCAGGGTTAATATTGGAATTTATGGTTCTGTAAATGTAGGTTGCACAGTATTAAGTGTGGATGTTCTGTACAGTGAGTAAGTTTAGGTCTTTGAAGAGTGGGGGGGGTGTTGCCTAGTGTTGGATTGTGTGATAATTCTTACTGCGGCTTATTGTTGGGTTATTATGGGCTTTAGGTGTGCTGCTGCTGTTGATCCCCAAGCACAAATGGCATATGTAAGGTAGGGATAGATGAGTGAATAGTATAGTGTGAGTAGGGCTGGTTGAGGTACGTAGTAATGTATCTTAGAGAGGATCCCAACAGATGATGCAATATCCCCCCAATGAAAAGCAGGGGCACCACTGGCATGATAAGAGACAACACAATAAGTCTCAGGGGCCCAAGACTGTTCATCTGCCTCCCAGCATATATAAGGGGGATTACCAACAGACCCCTGGCTGTCTTCAAGAAGGCACTGGACAGACACCTAGAGTCAATACCTGATCAGCCGGGCTGTGGTTCGTATGTCGAGTTGCATGCGGCCAGCAGTAACAGCCTGGTTGATCAGGCTCTGATCCACCATGAGGCCTGGTCACAGACCGGGCCATGGGGGCATTGACCCCAAAACCTCTCCAGGTATACTTGTTTCTTAGTTGTGTCTATATTAAAGCTGAAGAGGTAAATGCCTTGATCAGTACATACATGTCATTTACCTACTTATCATCATCACCATACCACTTCCAGAGGAAATGTTGGTGGAGCTCAAGTCCCAGATAGAAGGGAGAGGCAGATAACAAGAGGATGAGGGAGAAGAACCTGAGCTTAAACATTTGACACTTAGACATTCATGAGATGATGCATGTTATTAGTAAACTTGAAAGATTTTTTACCTGAAGAAAACCTCCCTGACACATCTAGAAGCATTGCTTTGCAGTAGTTTCTGAACCAAGCAAGGATTCCTTATCATCAACTGTACAAAGTAATGCAGGGTAAAACACGGAAGAGATGCATGGCACTATCCGAGGGCTCCAGCAAGTAATAACTCTGCATTGACCTCAAACCATGAACCATACACATCCACCTAACCCTAGTAGCACCACAGCAACCCTGATCATTGCCATAAAGGTCAAAAGCATTACCAACCAGAATTTAAAGTATAGTAAGAAAAATTGTTTTGTTATTTTTTATATTTACATACTACTTTTGTTTGACTCAACATCAAAATTTTTGGTAATAATTTTTTTTTGTATAACCTTTTTACCTTTTTAGCTATATACGTATACAGTCATATGATTGGCTTTATTGGGTTATCTTAAGTTGAACCTCCATAATGAATTTTGTGTGCCCATAACATCTGCATGCCCAGAAGCATTTCTATATCAAGGTCCTAACCTGTGCAAATTAGGAGTCCACTACTATTATTATTACCTAGTGTATTAAACAAGTGCCAAATAGAATTGAAGACAATTAGGATTTTTTTACAAGAAAATATTATGTTGTATGCCTTTCATAACACAAAGATTACAGTGATAATAAAGCAAAGCAAAATGAAGTAAAAAAAAAAAATGCAACATTCTTGGATAATTAGGTTTTATAACTAAAATGAGTAAAGTACAGTATATGTACGGATGGCTGCATCTCTTCCAAAGTGCATCCCACCAATCTTGTAACAAGTTTACAAATATATTTTGAGATTGCTGGAATCCATTTTTGAACTGATGTAGCCAACCTTACAGGTAAAGGCATATGATGTGCACTTGGTGGACACTCAAAAAACAATAATACATATACTAGTCTGTGAAATATAATTCATGAATACCAATACTAATATGTACTGTATATAAGCCGAGATAATGGGCAAAAATTTTACTATTAGATATGACTTATTTGTGCAGCTTTTATTTTTTGTGATAGATTATTATATACGTACTTTTGTATTCCTAATGAATGTTCAGGCAGTAAGGCTTTGGTGAGAGCTAATGGGTAATGGTGAATGAAGCAGTGAGAAGGGAAGTGACACTGAAACCTTGAGAGTTTAGATACAACACAGTCTTGGTTGTCAAGACTTGCCAGATACAAGCTGAAGGACCTCACTTGAGATTCTATAGTACGTGTACGTGCAAATCAAAGGGAAAAATGTAGTTAACAAGAAAGTTTTTTACTGTATTTTAGGCACAAAATAAAAATCAAAGTCTTTTATGTATGAAACCCTGCAAAGGCAGATCACCTACAAAATGTGATAAAAGTCTTTTTCAGTACAGGTATTGTATAGGTTTATGCAATCTGCAAACCACCTCAGGTTACCATGCCTAACAGCCCTGAGTTCCATGCTATTATAGTAACATACAAGCTGCTTTCTTGTGCTGTTAGCATTGAGACACACTACAAATTTTCCATATGCCATGCTGCCTTCAATATTGCTAATCCAATATTAGATAAGCCTGTTAATATATTTATAATCATATTTTAGCTGTTCACCTACAGGCATTAGCTTACTGCTCCTTTTATAGCCATGTTGTTATTACATTCATGAGGGAGCACTAAACCTGCAGGTGGTCATACAGCACCTGGGAGAATAGGAGGCAATCAGGTTTGATCCAAGGAAGGGAAGGACAGGTCCAGTTCCTTGAATTGAGAGCCTCTCGACTGCATCAACATACCTCCCTCGAGTATAGCTATACTAAAATGGCTTGTCATTACATGTCTGTATTGATTCCTTCATATACAAAAAAAAAAAAAAAAAATTCATTTTCTTAGAGCAATCTCATTGCCTGACCATGAACTCTATTCCCTTTAACTTGTACTGTACATAACCACAAAGTTTTAGATTACTAGCTTTGCATTGTATGTTTCTCTGTTCAGACCTATTAGTAAGGATCTTTCATGAGCAAGAGATAACTGAACACCTGTAATAAATATACTAGTATGAATGGCTACGAACTTCCTTGGGAAGAAACAATAATATTAGGAATTTTTGTATTTTAAGGATACTGTACTTTCATTTTATTGTAGAGCTGAAAGACATTTATAAGTTGAGCATTTTTTTTTTTAAATTTAATAATAAAAATTATTTAAAAGCAGGGTGACAGATCCAAGGGAAAAGACTAATTGTATTATGCCTGAATATTTTAATTCCTTCCATCAACCTCATTCACATTAGGCTTTGTTCACTAGTTCTAATCTTGGCTGAGTTTCAATATCTTTCCATAGGTCATTTTTACTACTACTATGGAAGGTTAGTTTTAAATATTCTTCCCCCTCCCCCCCTAATATCTGCTGCACTATTACAAGATATAGATGAGTCAAGTTTATTAACTTTTGAAGGCCCAGTATGTATTGTACTAAATAATGCAGCTAACTTAAGTAAGTAGTATACTTCTTCAATACTTAATTTAATGCAAGATTAATAACTTCAGAGTAGATGCTGTAACTAAGATATGTTATCAGTAATTAATGACTAGGTAGGTATAGTTCTAAACTTATGACCATCTTAACTGCAAGTCATTCCATGCTGCAAAAATCACTTGCAGTTTATAAGCTTGTAGCAACTGGCATCTTATGATATATAATGTAACTTTGTCATTTATATTTATCTTGCACAGCTCATTGGGATGGAAAAACATGGGTTGTGTTGTGTAAAAAATTCATTATGATATAGGTGAAGTGAACAAAGTCAATTTATTCAAATACGTACAGTGTTTTTAACATTATAAATCAGAACCTCGCTACTATGAATATGATAAATATATTTTAAATTAAATTAAAAATATACTGTAATACTGTACTGTAAAATTTCTTAATTTTGGAGAATATCAAATTCCGTGGATTTAGTACATAGTTATAATTATAATACAGTGGACCCCCGAATTACGTCATTTTTTTGTTCAAGAATGCTGTTCAAGTGCCATTACCAAACGAATTTATTCCCATAAGGAATAATGTAAATTAGATTAGTCCTTTTAGACCCCCAAAAATACACTTACAAAAGCACTTACAAAAATAAACTTACATAAAAGGGCGAGTTTGGAGACTATCGTAAACCGGGGGTCCACTGTAATAATAAAATTATGATGTGAACTGTAAGAGTTAATGAAATCTGAAAGACTGTAAAGACTCAAATATTTTGAAAGCAGTGTACAGTGTTTAAATTTGCAGTCTGGAAAGTTTTCCAAAATATTATTAAACATTACCTGACTGATACACTTTAATTACTATACAGTGGACCCTCGGTTTTCGTTCACCTCCAAACTCGAACAATTATGTAAGTGTATTTTGTAAGAGTATTTTTGGGGGTCTAAAACAACTAATCTAATTTACATTTGTCCTTATGGGAACAAATTCGTTCAGTAACGGCACTCGAACAGCATTTTGGAAAGAATTTTCAACGAAAACCGAGGGTCCACTGTACTTCTAGAGTTAGAAATCTTTATATGAATATGAAAATACATCCTGTACTTGCTGTTGTGCCTATATATTTTTATTTTGGCTGAAAATGAAGACTGCAAAGAATCTAAATTATTTTAAATATAATTAGTGTTTAGGCTAGTTTTTAACACGGTATACATTAGAGTATGGTATGTGTTTTTAATTTATCATCACGTTGTGATCACTTCCAAGAGTCATCAAGTCACGCTTTGTTATTAATGTGAATTTTTGTAAATCATAATTTTTAATGTTTATGTCACTTTTTGAAAGTTCATCATTAGCACAATTCTAGGTATTACATTCACTTTTTTGTAAGAGTTATGTGCAAAAATTTAAACAAAGTACTGTAATTGTACTTAATAAAGAATGTATACAATGTTTTAATACTGGATTATTACTTTGCACATATCTTCATGTTACACTTGTTTGTTTTCCTTAAACTGAAACTTTAATATTTGACAAAGTTTGCTTATTGTTTTATCAGATGAAGTAAAATATTATCAAACATTTTATTTCCATCGTTGTAATATACAGTATGTACATACAGTATTTACAAATCTGTATTTGTTCAAAGAAGGAATTAATTTAAATGATGCAGTTTTTCAAATACGTATGTAGTACTACTGGTATAGTGGACCCCCGAGTTTCGACCACCTCAAAACTCGAACAATTATGTAAGTGTAATATTGTAAGTCTGAAACGGACTAACCTACTTTACATTATTCCTTATGGGAACAAATTCGTTCGGTAATGGCACTTGAACAGCCTTCTCGAATGAATTATGACCGAAACTCGGGGGTCCACTGTATATTGTACTGTACATTTACAATATCTGTTATTCAAACCTGACAGAGCCAGAAATAGCTCAGTTAAAAATTATACACACACGATTTTTACTTCATCAGACATCTTATTTTATTAAATTCAGGAGTTCTGCATGAGTAGACAGTATGTACTTTTTTTTAGTTATGTCAAATAACCATTAGTTTATGCCAAGTCTTTTGTATATTCAAATAATTTATTTTTTCAATATTGGAAGGATGACTGACCAACACCCAAGTCAATGACCAAACTGGATTCCCTTCCTTGGGTGGAATAGTTGGACTATTTGGGATGTCACCAGTCTGATGACAGATGAACTTTATGCTTTTAGTTATTAAGCATACGTCAATATCCCTTATATACTATATAAAGAAAATTGTCTCTGCAGTTTTAAATTTTGTATTTGAAACATGATAATTTCTCTAAATATCCATCAGTGTATAAATATTTCATATAATAAAATAATACTTCACAATAATAAAGTAAACTCTCCAAATTGGTCAGAAGCCAATACCCAGACATGTAGTACAGTACGTACTTAATTTTTTAATAACCAAGATAAAATACATTGTACTTACTGCCTTTTCAAAATTATCCTGTACCCTGATTAATACATAGTACAATACTACATAGAAGAAAATCTGTTATATTAATAATAATTCATATAATAATCTTTATTTCTACAAGTACAGTGGAACCCCGAGTAACGTAAAAACTTAATTCCAGAAGCCTGCTCAAGTGCCATTACTGAACGAAATTACTCCCTTAAGAAATAATGTCAAGTAGGTTAGTCCATTTCAGACCCCCAAAAATACAGTGGTACCTCGACTTACGATATTTTTTCATTCCAGAATGCTGTTCAAGTGCCATTACCAAACGAATTTATCTCCTTAAGAAATAATGTAAAATAGACTAGTCTGTTTAGACCCCTAAAAGTACACTTACAAAAGCATTTAAAAAAATAAACTTACATAAAAGGGTGTGTTTGGGGACCATCGTAAGTCGAGGTACCACTGTACTTACAAAAGCACTTACAATATTATACTTACATAATTGTACGATTTCTGGGGTGTTTGTTACTCGGGGTTCCACTGTACGTACATGATACAACTTGTACAGACCTAGCTGACATCAGTGATATATTACAGTGGACCCCCGAGTTTCGTAAAAACTTCACTCCTTAAGTCTGCTCAAGCCCCATTACCGAACGAATTTACTCCCTTAAGGAAAAATGTCACGTACGTTAGTCTATTTCAGACCCCCAAAAATACACTTCCACAAGCACTTACAATTTTATACTTACATACTTGTACGATTTCCGGGGTTTACGAAACTCGGGGGTCCACTGTATATAGAAAGCCCATGATTTTGAAAAGCATTTCAGGCAAATTAGGTTAATTTTGTTCCCAGGATGCAACCCACACCAGTTGGCTAACACCCAGGTACATGTACAGGAGGGCTTCACTTTACACCATTTTGCTAATGCAGCGGTTTTCAATTACAGTGGACCCTCGCTATTCGAACACTCCAAACTCGCCCTTTTATGCAAGTTTATTATTGTAAGTGCTTTTATAGTGTATTTTTGGGGGTCTGAAATGGACTAATCTAATTTACATCGTTCCTTATCTACCTGGAGTCTACCTGGAGAGAATTCCAGGGGTCAACGCCCCCGCGGCCCGGTCCGTGACCAGGCCTCTTGTTGGACCAGAGCCTGATCAACCAGGCTGTTACTGCTGGCCGCACGCAGTCCAACGTACGAACCACAGCCCGGCTGATCAGGTACCGACTTGAGGTGCCTGTCCAGTGCCTGCTTGAAGACAGCCAGGGGTTTGTTGGTAATCCCCCTGATGTATGCTGGGAGGCAGTTGAACAGTCTTGGGCCCCTGACACTTATTGTGTTGTCTCTCAACGTGCTAGTGGCACCCCTGCTTTTCATTGGGGGGATGTTACATCGCCTGCCGAGTCTTTTGCTTTCGTAGGCAGTGACTCTCATGTGCAAGTTTGGTACTAATCCCTCGAGAATTTTCCATGTGTATATAATAATGTATCTCTCCCGCCTGCGTTCTAGAGAGTACAGGTTTAGGAACTTCAAGCGTTCCCAGTAGTTGAGGTGGTTTACCGCACTTATGCGTGCCGTGAAGGTTCTCTGAACATTTTCTAGGTCAGCAATTTCACCTGCCTTGAAAGGTGCAGTTAGTGTGCAGCAATATTCCAGCCTAGATAGAACAAGCGACTGAAAAGTGTCAACATGGGCTTGGCATCCCTGGTTTTGAAGATTCTCATTATCCATCCTGTCATTTTTCTAGCAGATGCGATTGCTACAGTGTTATGGTCCTTGAAGGTGAGATCCTCTGACATGATCACTCCCAGGTCTTTGACAATAGTTTTTCGCTTTATTGTGTGGTTGGAATTTGTTTTATACTCCGATGAGATTTTAATTTCCTCACGTTTTCCATATCGGAGTAATTGAAATTTCTCATCATTGAACTTCATATTGTTTTCTGCAGCCCATTTAAAGATCTGGTTGATGTCTGCTTGGAGTCTTGCAGCGTCTTCAATGGTGGACACTGTCATGCAGATTCGGGTGTCATCTGCAAAGGAAGACACGGCACTGTATACCTGGAGAGAGTTCCAGGGGTCAACGCCCCTGCGGCCCGGTCTGTGACCAGGCCTCATGTTGGATCAGAGCCTGATCAACCAGGCTGTTACTGCTGGCCGCACGCAGTCTAACGTACGAACCACAGCCTGGCTGGTCAGGTACCGACTTTAGGTGTCTTTAAGTGCCTGCTTGAAGACAGCCAGGGGTTTGTTGGTAATCCCAACAAGTCTTGGGCGCCTGACACTTATTGTGTTGTCTCTCACCATGCTAGTGGCACCCCTGCTTTTCATTGGGGGGATGTTACATCGCCTGCCGAGTCTTTTGCTTTCGTAGGCAGTGACTCTCGTGTGCAAGTTTGGTACTATATCCCTGTCTATGTCCGATATGAGGATGAGGAACAAGAAGGGAGCGAGTACTGTGCCTAGTGGAACAGAGCTTTTCACCGTAGCCGCCTCAGACTTTACTCTGTTGACTACTACTCTTTGTGTTCTACTTGTTAGGAAATTATAGATCCATCTACCAACTTTTCCTGTTATTTCTTTATCATGCATTTTATGTGCTATTACACCATGGTCACACTTGTCAAAGGCTTTTGCAGTCTGTGTATATAACATCTTCATTCTGTTTGTCTTCTAGAGCATCCAGGTCCTTGTCATAGTGGTCCAGTAGTTGGGACAGACAGGAGCGACCTGCTTTAAACCCATGCTGCCCTGGGTTGTGTAATTGAAGGGTATCTAGATGATTGGCGATCTTGCTTCTTAGAACCCTTTCAAAAAATTTTATGATATGGGATGCTAGCGCTATTGGTCTGTAGTTCTGTTGTTTTTAGTAACTGTGGGACGACCCCAGTGTCCATGCTCCCTCTCCATAGGATGTTAAAAGCACGTGCAGTTCTTGATAAACACAAAGTTCCACGAGTCTGGGCCTGGGGTGGAGTGCATGGGCATGTCATTTATCACCATTTTGAAGTCATTTGGCGTCAGGGTAATGTCAGATAGGCTTGCATCTACCAAGTTCTGTGGCACTCTCATAAAAAAATCCTTTAGGTCTTCGACTCTCAGTCTGGTTAGCGGCTCGCTAAAAACTGAGTCATACTGGGACTTTAGGAGCTCACTCATTTCCTTGCTGTCATCTATGTAGGACCCATCCCGTTTAAGTAGGGGCCCAATACTTGGTGTTGTTCTCGACTTTGATTTGGCATAAGAAAAGAAATACTTTGGGTTTCTTTCAATTTCATTTATGGATTATATTTCTTCCCGCGTTCGTTCCCTAGTTCTATTACTAACTTAATATAAGTTAGTGTAAACTTGTTGTCTTGCATTTATAAGTGGAAAAAGTGGCGTTCTGCTTTCCGGCGATGTCTGCTTTCCGGCAGTAGCTTGGAACCTAACCTGCCGTATAAGTGAGGCCCTACTGTATATATATATATATATACAGTAGACCCCCGGTTTTTATAATGAATTCATTCCAGAAGGTTGGCCGAAATCCGAAATAGCCGAAAACCGAAGTAATATTTCCCTTAAGAAATAATGTAAATCCAATTAATCCAGTCCTGACCAGCCAGGCTGTGGTTCGTACGTTGGACTGCGTGTGGCCAGCAGTAACTGCCTGGTTGATCAGGCTCTGGTCCAACAGGAGGCCTGGTCACAGACCGGGCCATAGGGGTGTTGACCCCTGGAATTCTCTCCAGGTAGGTAGACTCCAGGTAGTCCAGACACCCAAAAATATTAACAAAAAATACGTTTTATAGAGAATAACTAGTATAGTTTTACATACAGAAAACAATGAGAAATAAATATAAAGCACTAATTTTAATGATAAATGAACATTACATACCTTTATTGAAGACTTGTTGGCATATGGAAGAAGGCGAGGAGGGAAGAGGGAGGAGAGTTTATTGTTTGGAAGGGGAATCCCCCTCTATAAGGACTTCAGGTATCAAAGCCCTCTCTGGGGTTACTTCCCTTCTTTGTCTTTTACTGCCACTAGGACCAGCTTGAGAGTCACTGTACCCCTGTCGCACAAAAAATCTGTCCAGAGAGGCCTGTTTCTGGTGTCTCTAAGATTTGCATAAAATGGGACAAGACATTGTCATTGAACATGTTGCAGACACGGCTTGCAACAGTTTTGTTTGGGTGATAATCCTCCGCAAAACTTTGCAACTCTCTCCACTTTGCACACATGTCCTTAATCACTGCATGGAATAGATAAGGTGGACAGAGACAGGATGTTCCAGAGATGCGACACAGAAACAAGGGGTCACAATCGGAAGTTGAAGACTCAGATGAGTCAAAGGGATGTTAGGAAGTATTTCTTCAGCCATAGAGTTGTTAGGAAGTGGAATAGTCGGGCAAGTGATGTAGTGGAGGCAGGAATCATACATAGTTTTAAGATGAGGTATGATAAAGCTCATGGAGCAGGGAGAGAGGGGACCCAGCAGCGGTCAGTGAAGAGGTGGGGCCAGGACCCGAGTCTCGACCTCTGCAACCACAAATAGGTGAGTAATGAAGAAGGCACATTCTCCTCCCTCTCTTCCTCCTCCTCTGAAGCAATATCCTCAGCTGTGGTCTGTTGCTGTTCCAGTTGAAGGTGTGCAGCTCTTCAGTTGTTAGCTCTTCCCTGTGGTCCTCCACCAACTCTTCCACATCCTCGTCACTCACATCCAACCCCATGGACTTCCCCACTTTCATATTTTGCTATAAATTCTTTCTTGAATTCTATCGTGATTCTCACCTCTTTACCAAAGAGCTGGCACTCTGAACTTTCTTTGGCCCCATGGTGGCTTATTTCACAGTCAATAAACAAGAACAAAAACAATAAACAATGGATGAACACGCAGTGTTTCTAACTCAACAAGAGAGAGACGCAGACTGAGTGTGATATGCATGAGGAAGTGGCATCCCGGCGGGTGGATGTATCTGATACCAACGATTTCCCAGCAGATGCACGAAATCCGGGGAAAAATTTTGCCAAAAAAGTGATCGATATCCGAACTGTACTATTTCCACACCGGCTGAAAACCGGGGGTCCACTGTATAAATAACAACACTGCGACTAGCTGAGGATTCGAACCCATGTCGTTTTGGCCCGCCCCAAGGTGAGCGAAAATCACACATGATGCTGTAACCCACAGTACCACGCAATCCTACAAGAATCACACACCCAGCAGATCTAGGTGTTTTACCATGATCCGAGACATACAGTGGTGTGGGTGCCTCAGAGCTAATTTCATTCTACTCCTCGTTTGGTGTACTAGCCCGAAATGCAGAGTATTTCTGGCAAACTTAAGACTAACTTAAGATTAATAAGGTAATAACAGTGATGTAATTGTTCATATGATCATTAGATGAGTTGCAGTGTAAGTTTAATCAGGTATACACAAATACAGTTACACAGATTATCATACATAGCAGCATATGTGTAGAAAAAAACAGAGTATTACAATTTATGTGATGTCCTCAATATCTGCACTACTCAAGGTAAATACTAGGTCCAGTCTTGCTGGTAGTGTCCCTTACGTGTTGGTACATGAGGTTTTCCAGTACCACCTCCGTCATCTTAGCCCTCCACGTTTCTGGGCTCCCATGTGGCTCCATGTTCCCCCAGTCAATTTCTTTGTGATTGAAGTCACCCACAATCAGTAGCTTTGCCCTGCTCACATGAGCCCTTCTGGCTACTTCAGCCAGTGTGTCAACCATCGCTCTGTTACTCTCATCATACTCTTGCCTTGGCCTCCTGCTGTTCTGTGGTGGGTTATACATCACTGCAATTACCACCTTTGGACCTCCAGACTGAAGTGTTTCTATTATGTAGTCTCTTGTTTCTCCTCTGTCTCCTCTCTCCAACTCATCAAAAATCCATTGGTTTTTGATGAGCAGTGCCACTCCTCCACCCCCTCTGTCTTTCCTCAGGACCTGATATCCCATTGGAAAGATGGCATCTGTTATCATCCCTGTGAGCTTGGTTTCAGTGAAAGCTATGATGTCCGGTGATGCCTCTTTGATTTTTTCATACCACTCCGCCCACTTGTTTGTTATTCCATCAGCGTTGGTGTACCATACCTTTAGTTTCCTCTCCAACACTGTGTTCTGGGGGAGTCTGTGGGGGGGGCCCTGGTGGTGTGCTGTGGGATTCTACAGCATTTTGTGGGGTGGGGGCTGTAAGTGTGGATTGTGGTTTGTGTTGGGATAGCATGTTTGGCTGTGGGGTTCTGATGGTGGTTGTGTGTGCTTGCACTTGTTGCTCTGCCTGGCTCTGGTTATCCTCTACTGACTCTGTCCTTGTCTCTCTTCCTAGCCCCTTTCTGTGTCTTCTCCCTCAGCTGCTGTTGTTCTATACTTGTTCTGTCGTGGTCTAGGAACACCCTCTTGTATGTTGATGATTCCTTCAGCCGTGGTTTCTCTTGCAGGATCCTGTTCTACACCATTTCTGTTTTGAAAATCAGTTTGACAGAGTGATTTCTCCCCTTCAAGTATCCTCATATTCTCTGAAAATTTACTATTTCAGTCAGATCCTGTTCACCTATTTCTTTGATGAGGTTTTCTTTCTGCCATCTTTCATTATGCGTCCTCCCTTAGCTTTCCTGAAGCCCATGAATAAACACTGACTTCTCCCTCTCCTCCTCCCATTGCCTTTCCCTCAGTGTCACTGGGTCCCATTTGTACATAGCCATTGTCTCCCTTATTTTTTTCCTGTAACTCTTGGTGGCATGGTCGTGCCTCTGCATGGGACCTATCACCTTCTCTCCCCTCACTTACTACTATCCCTGCTCCTAACAGCTCTCCTACATTCCTCGGCCTTGCTTGGTGGACTTATTATTATTATTATTATTATTACTTGTCTCCTTCCTTTTCATTGGGCTCCTCGTTTTATAAGGGTGTACCTGCTTCAGATGCCATGTCTTCTCTGGGGAATAGCCCTGCCTGTTATAGTTTTTTTTTTTTAAATATTAATACATTCATTAATATTGAGGTTGACTGCTGGCTCACTCTGCCATTCGATGTTACTTAATGCTGAAATAGTTATTAACTGATGACTCCTATGTGACATGTCAAGATATCTTATTCATGAAATAAAATACCAATTGTACTAAGCAAATTTCCTAAATTTGCTTGTAACAGATAATTGAAATGTAGATATAAACCCAAATGTACAATTGTTAACCCCTTTGGGGCCTAGTGCCTAGGCCTTTTGTGTATCCATATGCTATTGCGCTACCGTCCACAGGATGGATATGGGGTGCACAATAAACTAGCCACTTCAGTGGCAAAATCTAAAATCTGATTACTCGTCATGTTAGTCAGACTGTGATCTTTCTTGTGTCCTGGGGCAATTTACATAAGTTGGTGATGAGAAAGGTGGGATAGTGGTCAGTGGTGTTATCTGTGATTATGTCTGCTTTTAATGAGGATATAGTGTTTGTCTAGATATGGTCAAGTAATGAGGTACTTGTCTCGGAGATTCTTGTAGGTTCTGTTATAGTTGGCAGAGGTAAGCAGCTGCTCATCGTGTTTGTGAATTCAGTTATTTGTGGGTCGTGGTCATGGATGAGGTTTATGTAGAAGTCACATGTATCAGGTGGTGTTTATTCATCTTTGTCAGTTATCATGTTCCTTAGGTTTTCACTAAATTAATAAATATTGGAGTGAGGCACTCTGTAGACTGCTCCAACTGTTAAAGGATTTTTAAGGTTTTTAGATTTAAATTTAGCAAATGTATATTCACCATATTCATCCCTAGTGCAAGTAGATTTTATACATTCAAGTTCCTCGTAGTAGTATATAGCTGTGCCACCTCCTAATTGATCTGGCCTATGATTGTGTATGGTCGTGTAGCCAGGTATGGCATAGATGTTTGTAACATGTTTTAGCCAGGTTTCAGTGAGAGTAATGATAGACATACTGACATTTAGAGAATTTAGTAGTGCTAGGAGGTATATACAATAGTATATATACTACTGACCGGTGTTGGCAGTGATGTGGAAGTCAGTCAGTCTGACTTTTACACACATGTTAATATGCATGATAATTGTGTAAATGTATTTATGTGAACCTGTACCTAAATAAACTCACTGGTGGTGGCAGTAATGCGAGGGGTGCCGGTGGTGGCAGTGATGTGGGGTACAGGTAGTGATGTGAGGGTACCGGTGATGTGGGGGTGGGGTACCGGCCCACACCATGGGAATGGGGTGCATAATAAGAACATAAGAAAGAAGGAACACTGCAGCAGGCCTACTGGCCCATGCGAGGCAAGTCCAAGTCTCCAACCGGCTTAAGCCAATGCCCCGACCCAGCCAGGTCAGGTTACATTAAAGGAAGGAGCACGGCATCTGACCTAGTAGCACAAGCTAGTCAGGACTAACTCACACCCACCCGCACCCCACCTGGAGTTAACCCTTTCCAGGTAAACTCCAGGTAGTCAGGTCACTTCCACTTAAGGAATTAGTATGGCATCTGACCTAGTAGCACAAGCTAGTCAGGTCCAACTCACCCACCCACACCCACTCATGTATTTATCTAACCTATTTTTAAAACTACACAACGTCCCAGCCCCTATGACGGTACTCGGGAGTTTGTTCCACTCATCCACAACTCTATTACCAAACCAGTGCTTTCCTATATCCTTCCTGAATCTGAACTTTTCCAACTTGAAACCATTGCTGCGAGTCCTGTCTTGGCTGGATATTTTCAGCACACTATTTACATCCCCTTTATTTATTCCTGTTTTCCATTTATACTCCTCAATCATATCCCCCCTAATTCTACGCCTTTCTAGAGAGTGCAGATTCAAGGCCCTCAGTCTATCCTCATAGGGAAGATTTCTGATACATGGGATCAACTTTGTCATCCTCCTCTGTACGTTTTCCAGTGCATTTATAACCATTCTGTAATACGGTGACCAGAACTGTGCAGCATAATCTAAATGAGGCCTAACCAAGGATATGTAGAGTTGAAGAACAACCTGAGGACTTCTATTATTTATAATCAAGATATTAAACTAACGGTGGTGATGTGGGGGTACCGGTGGTGATGTGGGGGTACCGGTGGTGATGTGGGGGTACCGGTGGTGATGTGGGGGTACCGGTGGTGATGTGGGGGTACCGGTTGTGATGTGGGGGTACCGGTGGTGATGTGGGGGTACCGGAGGTGATGTGGGGTACCGGTGGTGATGTGGGGGTACCGGTGGTGATGTGGGGGTACCGGAGGTGATGTGGGTACCGGTGGTGATGTGGGGGTACCGGTGGTGATGTGGGGGTACCGGTGGTGATGTGGGGGTACCGGTTGTGATGTGGGGTACCGGTGGTGATATGGGGGTACCGGTCGTGATGATGATGTGGGGAGGGGTAATGGGAGGTATAAGGTTTATGGTAACTTGTAGCTCTGTGGTAGAGTTCAGCTCAACGTTTGTCACTGCCATCCTTGATAATATTGCACCAGTTAAAGAGGTTAGGATTAAACGAAGAACTGAACCCTGGATGACTACTGAGATATTAGATAATATGAAATTCAGAGACCAGTTGATAAAAAGATTTAAGGCAGACAGACAGGATATTGCAGCACTAAATGAATTCCAAAGGGTGAGGAACAGAGTGCAGAGGCTTATAAAAGGCGCAAAGGCAAGACACTATTGCTCAAAGATCGAAGAGTACAAGAATAACCCTAGAAAGCTCTGGCAACAACTCAAACAGTTGGGGTATAGCCATAAACCCGTAGATAGATCTAACATAGTTCTAAATGTCGATAACGAGGTATGCCACGAAACAACTAAAGTGGCAAATTGTTTTAATTCATACTACACAACTGTCGCATCAACACTAGTAAGTAAGCTACCAGCTGCATCAAATACCTTTAACACAGACTCTGATAAATTTAAAACATACTATACCAATAAAGGAGTAACTCCAAACAGTTGTCAATTAGTAAGTGTATCTCATGACTTCGTGCAAAAAGAACTAAGCAGGTTAAACCCAATTAAGAGCACCGGCCCAGATAACATCCCGTCTAAGTTCCTAAAAGATGGTGCATCTGAACTGGCAATCCCCATTGCTCACATAATAAATTTGTCCATCACCACTAATACAGTGCCAGAGGGGTTCAAGGAGGCCAGAGTTACTCCTATCTTCAAGAAAAATAGTAGGTCTGATGTCAGCAACTATAGGCCTGTTAGTATACTCAGTGTAATATCCAAAATTCTAGAGAGGGCGGTGTACTGTCAAGTAGTTAAATATCTTAGTGACAACAACATTCTTCATAGTTACCAATCAGGCTTTAGGAGATCTTACTCAACCGACACCTCCCTAATTAATCTGATGGATTACATGAGAACTGAAATGTCTATAGGGAACCTCATAGGTTAGTTAGTTTGATATCTTTATTATACACCCCATACCCATCCTGTGGGCGGTAGTCAAAAGATTACAGAGGTACATAATGGGTCCAGGGACTGGACCTCAAAGTTTGATAGCTGAGCAAGTTACAAAGGTAATGAACTCAGATGGTCACAATCATGACAAGTTACAAAGGTATTTGCAGATTACAGAGGTATATATAGGGTCCAGAGACTGGGCTCCAAAGTTTTGATAGCTGAACAAGGTACAATGGTAATTAATTCACTAGTTACAAGGTAATGAATCATGTAAGTAAATTTACTTACGTCTGTACATGGTTGCACTCATGAACAAATTATAAAGCAATGAGCAATCTATTAGTCTACACCCAGCCACAACTGTAATGAGTTATTGGTGCAAATTTTAATTGTTGGGTCACACACACACACATATACACATACACACGCATACATGTATATACATACACACATACACATACACACATGTACATACACACACACACACACACACACACACACACACACACACACACACACGTGTCAATGCTTTATTTACAGGGAGCAAAGTCAGGGTATTTTTCCAGAATGGTCTGTAATATACCACTGAAATACGTAGGGAGACACTAGTCAGAGAAATAGCAAACATCGAATTAAAACTAAAGGAATCTTATAGGAATCAAGAGACACGGGAAGAACTAAGAGCCATAAATGAAATTGAAAGAAACCCTAAGTATTTCTTTTCCTATGCAAAATCAAAGTCGAGAACAACAACCAGTATTGGGCCCCTACTTAAACCGGATGGGTCCTACACAGATGACAGCAAGGAAATGAGTGAGTTACTTAAATCCCAGTATGACTCAGTCTTTAGCGAGCCACTAACCAGACTGAAAATCGAAAACCTAAATGATTTTTTTATGAGAGTGCCACAGAACTTGACAGACGCATGCCTTTCTGACATCATCACTACGCCAAATGACTTTGAAAAGGCAATAAATGACATGCCCATGCACTCCGCTCCAGGCCCAGACTCATGGAACTCCGTGTTCATCAAGAACTGCAAGAAGCCCTATCACATGCTTTTAACATCCTATGGAGAGGGAGCATGGACACTGGGATCGTGCCGCAGCTACTAAAAACAACAGACATAGCCCCGCTCCACAAAGGGGCAGTAAAGCAATAGCAAAGAACTACAGACCAATTGCGCTAACGTCCCATATCATAAAAATCTTTGAAAGGGTTCTAAGAAGCAAGATCGCCACCCATCTTGATACCCATCAATTGCACAACCCAGGACAGCATGGGTTTAGAGCAGGCCGCTCCTGTCTGTCCCAACTACTGGACCACTACGACAAGGTCCTGGATGCTCTAGAAGATAAACAGAATGCAGATGTTATATACACAGATTTTGCAAAAGCCTTTGACAAGTGTGACCATGGTGTAATAGCACACAAAATGCGTGATAAAGGAATAACAGGAAAAGTTGGTAGATGGATTTATAATTTCCTAACACATAGAACACAAAGAGTAGTAGTCAACAGAGTAAAGTCTGAGGCAGCTACTGTGAAAAGCTCTGTTCCACAAGGCACAGTACTTGCTCCCATCCTATTCCTCATCCTCATATCAGACATTGACAGGGATATAAGCCACAGTGCTGTGTCTTCCTTTGCAGATGACACCCGAATCTGTATGACAGTGTCCACCGTTGAAGACACTGCAAGACTCCAAGCAGACATAAACCAAATCTTTAAATGGGCTGCAGAAAACAATATGAAGTTCAATGATGAGAAATTTCAATTACTCAGATACGGAAAACGTGAAGAAATTAAAATCTCATCGGAGTACAAAACTAATTCCAACCACACAATAGAGCGAAAAACTAATGTCAAAGACCTGGGAGTGTTCATGTCAGAGGATCTCACCTTCAAGGACCATAACAATGTAGCAATTGCATCTGCTCGAAAAATGACAGGATGGATAATGAGAACCTTCAAAACCAGGGATGCCAAGCCCATGTTGACACTTTACAGATCGCTTGTTCTATCTAGGCTGGAATATTGCTGCACACTAACTGCACCTTTCAAGGCGGGTGAAATTGCTGACCTTGAAAATGTGCAGAGAACCTTCACGGCACGCATAAGTGCGATAAACCACCTCAACTACTGGGAACGCTTGAAGTTCCTAAACCTGTACTCTCTAGAACGCAGGTGGGAGAGATACATTATTATATACACATGGAAAATTCTCGAGGGCTTAGTACCAAACTTGCACACAAAAATCACTCCCTACGAAAGCAAAAGACTCGGCAGGCGATGTAACATTCCCCCAATGAAGAGCAGGGGTGCCACTAGCACGTTGAGGGACAACACAATAAGTGTGAGGGCCCAAGATTGTTCAACTGCCTCCCAGCATACATCAGGGGGATTACCAACAAGCCCCTGGCTGTCTTCAAGCAGGCACTGGACAGGCACCTCAAGTCGGTACCTGATCAGCCGGGCTGTGGTTCGTACGTTGGACTGCGTGCGGCCAGCAGTAACAGCCTGGTTGATCAGGCTCTGGTCCAACAAGAGGCCTGGTCACGGACCGGGCCGCGGGGGCGTTGACCCCTGGAATTCTCTCCAGGTAGACTCCAGGTAGTGGATAAAATACTTTGACATATCTTGAACATTTCTGAATGAGTAGTCTCTGAATTCATTAATTTTATCGCACTCCAGTACATAATGACGCAGGGTGTGACAATAATCCAACTGGCAAAGTTTACATCTTGTTTGGTCTACATCTGGTGGTGGTGATTTAACCTGCCAAAGATACTTGTAACCCAGACGGAGGCGGGCGGTAGTGACATCCAAGAGTCTGCTTATTTTGTTGGATGCACCATAGACATGTGGCTCCTCCTGCATGATAGAATGATGATAGATGGACTGACTGGTGTCAAACTCCCTGAGTCTTAAGTCAATAAAATTCAGTTGAAGTTCTTTTCGTATTATTGTTCTCAAACTGCTAACTGACAAGCCAAGATTGTAATCTATCCCCTCTTTGAAAGCATAAAACTTAGCCAATTTATCAGTTCTATCATGCATCTGAAGACCAATGTGAGATGGAATCCACAGCATGTGCACCCTGACTACTATCCAGAATCCTACCATACCTGTGCCTGGCTTCTGACACGAGCATGCTACAAGTTATACTTGATGAGTTGAGAGCATTTATGGATGACAGAGAATCAGTTACAATTAGAGAGTTAACCTTAGATACATGGACGCATTTGAGTGCAAGGAGTATGGCAAACAGTTCTGTCTGAAGGGTAGAGGCCCAGTTATTGATGCGTGCTCCAATTTCTTTAAGAGAGCCATCACTCTGTATGACAACAGCAGCACTACCAGCTGCACCAGTGGATTGGTGAACAGAACCATCAACGTAAATAATTTGTGAGAGAGTGTGCTGTTTGGCTAAATTATCAATACAGTTTAAGGCATCATGTTTGGCTTCAAGGCGAAGCTTTGGTTGTGATTTAAGAAGTAGTTTGGGAAATGGAGGGATGGTAGTTTGGAATGGGGTAATATTCCATGGAGCGGAGAAGTGCCGCTGTTGCCTTACTTGCCACAGATCATGTATCTGATTCATGCGGAGGTCGGTTCCAGTTTTTCGATCCATCTGGAGGGATGTTCACCAGTGCTGAGGAAAGTTTGGAGGGCTTCTGTGCATGGGTTTGAATGGGCTTGCCTGAGCATATTAACCCCAATTAGGATATTTCTTTCAGTAACACGATCTCTGATGCTTGGAATATCAAGTTCTTTCTGCATATTTAAAATTTTGGCAGTACGAGGGCATCCTAAAATGATCCTCATTGCTTCGTTCTGCAGTTTTTCCAACCCTCAAGCTTCCAGTCAGACACAAGAGCAAGTAGTGGGGCAGCATAATCAACTAATGATCTAATATAAGCAAGATACATCATTTTCACAATTTTAACATTAGCACCATACCTGGGGTGAAACCCTGCCACAACTCTAAGTGCTCTCAGCCTTTCTTTGTATTGACGACAAAGTCTCGTTACAACAGGTCCAAGTAGTGGGACCTCAAAGCCTAGATACCTGTATCTGTTTACATATTCTAAAGAGACCCATCATGCAACTGGATCTGGCGAACTGTGCCTCTCTGTCGAGGAGGACGCCTATTGAGTATCTTTGTTGTATCAGTAGATATTATCAACCCCAGGTCCTGACACGAGGCTAGTACATGGTTAAGGATGTTTTGGGTGTTGGAGAACCCGGTGGTGTGAATCATTATATCATCAGCAAAACTGATCATATAATGATGGGGCTGGCTAGGCATAGCATTAAGTAAGGCATTAATTAGAATATTGAATAGAGTGGGACTGAGCACACCCCCCTGTGGGGTTCCTAATTCAAAGTCTTTAGTTATACTTCTATGCCCCTGGAACAACACAGAAGACTTTCTGTTGGACAGGTAGCCTTTAATCCAGCGGAGAAGCCATCCTCCAACATCCATTCTGGCAAGTTCACTAATGATTACATGTCTGTTGGCAACATCAAAAGCAGATTTAAGGTCAAGGAAGGTAGTGTATGAGCTGTCAGTGTGCAGAGTGAGAAAGGTGGCTATGCATTGGTGCACACTCCTTCCATGCATGAAACCATGCAACCGGGGGGACAAAAAATGTTTGATTCTGTACATGAGACGATTAAGAATCATCCTCTCAAATGTTTTACATAAGCAGCTAGTAAGAGATATTGGGCGAAATGAATTTTGTTGATTGGGCTTAGGAATGGGAATGATGAGGCTGTTGGTCCAAGATTTAGGGAGCTCCCCAGTTACATAGCTCATGTTGTATAATTCGAGTAAAGGATTGCCTGGTACTCGACACAGCAATCTTAGTATATTGTAGGTAATACCATCCTCACCAGGTGACGTGGAGTTGCCTTTAGTTAGTGCTGCATCAAGTTCAAAGTCAGTGAAAGGAATGTTACAGTCATCTTCCTTGCTGAGCATAAAACAAACAAGTCTCTCCCTAGCATCATATTTGTCATTTAATTTCGCCTGTGTGGTACTGGGAAGATTTTCATAGCTTGATGTAACAGCCCAAGCACTGACTAGCTCATTCGCCCTATGTAAGGGATGAGGGTGTGCAATCTGACTGGTTCTGTTACCCTTAATTCTATTTATGTCCCTCCATGCTCGGCTAAGTGAGGTGAGCATTGAGACCATTGACAAATTTTTCCCAGTCAGTTTGCCGCAGCTCTGTCATACGCTCTCTGGCAGCAGCAAGGGCAGTTTGAAAGAGTCTCAGCATTCCAGGGGTACGATGTTTTCTATAGGCTAGGCCTATTCTGCGAGCAGTACGTTTCAGTGTTCGAAGTTTAAGATCATTGTAATAAGTATGGTTATTATAGGAGGTATGATTGTTATGGAAGTTGGTTGGGTTAACAGTTCCAGGAGGTTTTTGAGGCGGCTCTAAGTATTTCTGAATACTGCTCACAAGGTCATTGTTAAAGGTCTCAACAGAGGAACACACATAGGAATTATACCAGTCAGTCACATGTGCAACAAAGTCCTCATGTTGATCAGGGGGAACATTAAAACGTTTCCGTTTGAATATTCCACCAGGAAGGATAGTATTACCTATATCTAGTGAGGTTAGCCTTGGGAAATGGTCTGATGATATATCTGATACAATGGTAGACTCACAGCTGGCAGAAGTAATGTTGAAGCCAAGACACAGATCAAGGATGCCTCCATAGATATGTGGGTTCAAGGTCACCTACAATTTGCACATTATCATGACTGTTTAACAGTGACAGCAGTTGGTTACCATTACGATTACCAAACTGTGAGCTTCCAATGCTTTTGCTCAGACTGAGCACAAGTTGGGAGCTCCAAGTAATTGAACTTATCAGCAGGAGCATACAAATTAAATATGTTGAGAGCAGAGTTCCCAATATAAATCCTAACACCATGGTATTGCAGTCCCTCTGTTTTGTTATGTGTGAGAAGTTGATGGGGAAGTGATTTTTTAATATATAGAACACAAGAGTTAGTAGATTTGAGATTATATGCAACAAATGATGGCAATTTAGGGGGCTGGGATTTTTCAGGGACTCTGCACTCTTGTAGACACACAATATCAATGGGTTCGGTGGTTACTTTATGATGAAGGTCAGGAAGTCTTTTTCTAAGTGATGCAATATTCCAGCTAAAAATATTAAGTTTATGCGAGGACTGATCCATTATAGAAGTCCTGGAATCTGGCTTAGTTTCTCAGCACAATGAAAAAATTGTTCATATAAAGAGCATAGGAATGGTAACTTTAGACTTGCAAAAGGCCTTCGATACTGTCAACCACAATATATTATGTAAGAAACTTCAAGCTATCGGCATAGGTTCCACAGACTGGTTTAAGTCCTATCTTAGCAACAGGAAACAAATTGTCAAAATCAACAAAACGGAATCAGAACCACTGCCGATAGCATGTGGAGTTCCCCAAGGTAGTATTCTGGGTCCTTTATTATTCCTGTGTTATGTAAATGATATGCCCATCAGTGTCAAGTGCAAACTCCTACTGTATGCGGATGACAGTGCTCTGTTAGTGTCAGGTAAAGACCCACAAGATATATCTAATGTATTAACACTGGAACTGGAGTCCTGCAGCAAATGGTTAGTAGACAACAAACTATCGTTACATCTAGGGAAAACAGAAGCCATACTCTTTGGCACGAAATATAAACTGAGCAGGGTAAATAATTTTAATGTCCGGTGTAATGGGGAATCCATCACTTCAGTTTCCTCAGTAAAATATATGGGAATCCCCTTTGACCCATGCATGTCAGGAGAATTGATAGGGAACAGTGTAGTAAAGAAAGCGAATGCCAGACTGAAGTTCCTCTACAGACAAGCACAGTGTCTACCTACTGAGGCTCGCAGGACTCTATGTCTAGCTCTTATACAATGTCATATTGACTACGCTTGCTCTTCATGGTACTCTGCCTTGACAAAAAAACTGAAAGATAAGCTGCAAATCACCCAGAACAAAATGGTAAGATTCATCCTGGACCTGGGACCAAGAGAGCATGTAGGCCAGGACGAATTACAACAATTGGATATGCTGAATATTGAAGACAGAGTAAAACAACTTAAATTAAATCAAGTTTATAAAATTGCTCACAAACAGTGTCCAGAATATCTTGCTGCCAATTTTGTCAAGGCTGGGAACCAAAGCAGTCATAGTACTAGGGGGAGAAAGCACAACTTTGTAGTACCCACAGTCAGTGGCCAGGCTTCAAACACCTTTTATTGTACAACAATAAAGGAATGGAACAGACTGCCTGCACATGTCAAAGGCAGTCATAGCATGAGCCAGTTCAAGAAGAGAACCAAAAAGTACCTAATGAATGTAGCGACAGAAAGGGAGGAGAATGATTTTTTATTTTTTTAGTTAACACACATGTATATATAAATAACTCTTTTTACCTTATTCCTAGTATACATATATCCTTTATAATATAATGACATATATATCCTACAATGTAAAAATTAAGTATAAAAAGGACCCCAATGGAAATAAGTCACTCTGTCTGACTTTTTTGGGTTATCCTGGGTTCTCTACACATATGCTGCTATGTATGATAATGTATGTAAATGTATTTGTGTATACCTGAATAAACTTACTTACTTACTTACTTACTTACTTACTTGGGATGGATGACTGTCAAGTGAGGGGAGACTAACTGCAAGACAACTGACACCTGCTGGCCCTGTTCTCCTAACACTCAATAAATACACCAGGATGCTAGTAGACTGTTGTGGGTCCCATCCTGGCTTAAATGATCTTAAGACACCAACGGAAATAAGCAGTGTTTGGCTTCAAGTCATCCTGAATTATTAAACAAAAGTCCTTCAATATCGTCGCGGTTAAATAGCCGGAAAGAACACACGTTAATGTATGGTGAGGATGGGTGTGAGTAGCGCGTGACACAAACCTTCACTATTTCAAGGACGAGACAGAACTTTCACTAAGGAGTGACGATATATATGAGGAGTGAAGGACCGCTGGTGTCAGTTCTGCTTCCTCGGCTGTTTGATCCCCATCACATCACCATGAAGGTAAAAGTGGGTTCAAAGTTTTAATCGAACCTCTAAACGTGTAATTGTCACTTAATAAGATAACCAATTATAAAAAAAGTGATCCTAATGAAACAGGTTGACATAAAACTACGAAACCTGTACCTGAGTAGCGCGCTCGGCGCACAGCCAGATAACCCCGGGTTCGATTTCCGGGCTGTGCGCAACGAGTCTCTCCTTCCTGGAGTTTACCTGGAGAGAGTTCCGGGTGTCAACGCCCCCGCGGCCCGGTCTGTGACCATGCCTCATGGTGGATCAGGGCCTGATCAACCAGGCTGTTACTGCTGGTCGCACGCAATCCAACTTACGAACCACAGCCCGGCTGGTCAGGTACCGACTTAAGGTGCCTGTCCAGTGCACCTAAAGTCGGTACCTGACCTTTAGCTGTTGTTCAAATTTACCTAGCATTAAATACGCACCTAAATTAGTCTACGAATTCTCTCCAGGTAGACTCCAGGTACTGCGAATCTCAACCGGGGAATGGGGAAGGGGGTGTTAGTATATATGCACACAGGCTAATGGAACCAGCACAGAATCTATTTGGCTGCAATTTCTGGAAAACGAAAAATTGGTGTTAGGTGTATTATAGACCATAAATTTATAAGGCTTTCAAGAGAAACTTCGTTGGGACAAAACTGCAAAGGCTTAAAGGCACGAATGATGTAGCCATAAAGCATTTTATTTTCAACCAATTTTACTAATGTACCTTGAGAATCTAAGACTCATGATTGCCTAGTAATAATCCAGGAATGTTTTTTAAAGCAGCATGTGACTAGGCCAATTATATGAATAAACTGATCGACAAACCCTAATGAATAATCTTGGAGACTTAGGAGTGCCTTGGGGACAAGCGATCACACATATATTTTGTTTCCTACAGATATGATAAGGATAACGCAGCTGTTCGTTCTCTATGCTACAATGGGCTGAGGAAAAACACAACTTAGGTAGTTAATACTGACCATTTCTATAAAAATGAGCACACTGCTGTAGGCATGCAGATCATGCTCATTCAAGCAATCACACTATTAACCAACCTATCACCATAGCTTACCTAGAGCTACCTCAGTATTTATTTTAATGACAGTACAATAGTTTCTTCCACTTATCTACAACTCTTTTTAAACTACTACCACCTTTCTAAATCTTAATTTAATAAACTTTGTCTCCTCAAGAGAGGTACCTTAATGCCGGTGAGGGAAGGGGGGGGGGTTGATCTAAGAAACTGTACCTATCTTCCCCTTCCTTTGATCGAACCTGAATATTTCCTTTGATCGAACCTGAATATTTCCCAGGCGCTGTATTATCCCTACGGATAATATAGGCAAGATCCTGGTAAGGTCTTCAGCACCGTATTTAAATCATCTTTATTTATCGTTATGTCTCTTTTAGACCACAATCTTATCCCCCTGATTCTATGCCGTCCAGGATACGTCCTGGGGACACAACGTTACTGCTGCACAGGATGATCGCGCCTGCCGATCACTCTCAGATCATACCTCCAAGGTTGCAAAGGAAATATTACTGAATTAACATCAATTAAAAAATACATAGGAAGGTCAAGTGTATATTGAATGTAAAATGGAAGTGTCTAAGATTTACGTGTCACCTTACGTGTTCATTAAACAAATGAAAGAAACAATCCTGCCATCCTATGGGCCTTCAGGTTGTGTTTATTATGTACAGTAATTCTCAAACAAAGAATTTAACGTTTAAAGGCTTCAGTCCATTCAAAGGAAGATGCCCAGATTCCAGTAAAGGGCTTTTGATCCAAAGAATAGAAATCACCCTCCCTTTCACAGGAGCCAATCTGACTGCCTTCTAGTTCCTGGCGCGGTATGACCTGGAGTCTACCTGGAGAGAATTCCAGGGGTCAACGCCCCCGCGGCCCGGTCTGTGACCAGGCCTCATGTTGGACCAGAGCATGATCAACCAGGCTCTTACTGCTGGCCGCACGCAGTCCAACGTACGAGCCACAGCCTGGCTGGTCAGGTACCGACTTTAGGTGCCTGTCCAGTGCCTGCTTGAAGACAGCCAGGGGTTTGTTGGTAATCCCCCTTATGTATGCTGGGAGGCAGTTGAACAATCTTGGGCCTCTGACACTTATTGTGTTGTCCCTCAACGTGCTAGTGGCACCCCTGCTCTTCATTGGGGGGATGTTACATCGCCTGCCGAGTCTTTTGCTTTCGTAGGGAGTGATTTTCGTGTGTAAGTTTGGTACTCCATTAACCTATCACCTATCACAATGTATGTGACTTATACTTCAGAAAATTATAAAAATTCACCAAGTTAATCATAACTGATATTTTAATATATATTCTCATCCACTTCAGTGATAAGTGCAGATGCGCTAATAAATTATTGCAGTTTGTAATTCCGTTTTTTACGAAACATCATTGACTGACATTGCACGTGATTTATGGTGCAACAGCTTCGTAAGTTGCCGCTACATGGTTAAGAAACACCACTGCAACGATGGAGTAATTCTGTGAGGCTTTTGACAGTGGGAAGCCAGACGTGAAGAGTCACTGTCGTTGCAAGCTGAGTCAATAATAGTATCTGCAACAACTAACACAGCGTAATGAGGGCCACAAAGATATTGCCAAATTATGGACACACTCGATAAATATTTTATCCGTTTGCAGTACAGGATTTTATGACATTTTATATTCCGCTTGTGTTATTACCTAGTGGCTATAATAAAATAAGACAAACAAGCACAACACAACAAATACAAACAATAACACAACACAACAAATACAAACAATAACACTACACAACAACACAGCAAAAAACAAAAACATAATAATAATTCTACCTCTTGTCACGATGTCATGTCTACACAAACTATTTACAAAGCAAGCGCTTTGGTATTCTTTGCTGCAAAACTGAATTTAATATAAACTCAAATTCGTGTATTTACTATATTCTGTTGTTTTATAATATCTTTTATTTCTACAAATACATGTACAAGGTATACAGACTGAGCATTTCAGGCAAATTAGGTCAGTTTTGTCCCAGGATGCGACCCACACCAGTCCACTAACACCCAGGTACCCATTTTACTGATGGGGAACATAGACAACCTAGTTAAGCACCTAGTGTTTTTGCATACTTCAATATTCCCCTTTCATTTAGCATCGTTCAAGAGTGCAGGTGGCTTGTCAGTCTTCGGTTCACAACAGGAGTCGGGCTCATTCCTCTAGTGGGTATGTTGGGAGGGTTTCCTTACATCTATTGCCCCCGTTCACCTAGCAGTAAATAGGTACCTGGTTGTTAGCTGACTGTTGTGGGAAGAGGACCAAGACCCAAATGGAAACAGGCCACACCGATTGGGTTTCATTCCCTGTGTTTAGTTTGAAAGTTTTATGTACCCCGTGCCCATGGTGTGGGCCGTAGTCAGATTACAGAAGCACATATGGGTCCATGTACGAGACCAAAGTTGCGTTGTAGTTTCTCGTAGCTCAGTGGCGCGCGCGTGTTGATTGCCTTTTTGTCCTGTGCACATGTCGATTGAAGGCTGGGCCTGTTGTGTGTGCGTGTGTGTGTATGTATATATGTGTGTGTATGTGTGTGTGTGTATGTGTATATGTAAGTGTGTATGTGTGACCCAACAATAAAATTTGCACCAAGAACTCATTACAGTTGTGACTGGGTGTAGACTAGTGAAGTGTTCATTGCGTTATAATTTGTTCATGATTGTAACCATGTATAAACGTAAGTAAGTAAATTTACTTACATGTTTCATTACCTTTGTAACTTGTGAGTTCATTACCTTTGTAGCTTGTTAGTTCATTACCTTTGTAACTTGCTCAGCTATCATAACTTTGGGGTCCAGTCCCTGGACCCATTATGTACCTCTGTAATCTTTTGACTACCGCCCACAGGATGGGTATGGGGTGCATAATAAAGATATCAAACTAAAAAAACTCAGTGGCACAACGTGCTACTTCCCTGGACCTATTATGTACCTCTGTAATCTTTTGACTATCGCCCACAGGATGGGTATGGGGTGCATAATAAAGATATTAAATTAACTCAACGGAAAAGACCAGAGATCAATCCTGGGCTGCAGGACCCGCATGAACATAACTCCTAACACCAGCCCCTCTTCATCTAGTATTAGACACTAAGATTTAGTCGGTTGTTGTTGGTCACATTCTACGGTAGAAGACCTAATGACCCCAACATATAATAAGTATACACACACACGAAATTATAAATTTTGTAGCGGTCCATGCAAAAGGCAAGTATTGCAGGAATCTTCAACAGCGGCTATCACAATTAAGTGACTTCTCGTTTTCCTCGCATATTAAGGAAGATGATATTAGTTACTGTCTGATGGAACACTTTTCCAATGCTAGAGTTAACGTGTCGTTATGTACAGCATAAGAAGAGTGGCATTATTATGTCTCCATGTCATCCGTGTATGGAAGTACATATTAGTCAAGAGTCATTCGCAAGATAATGCATGACAACAGGCACACCTTGCATGTCTCTCCGTTCATCATTATTGAAGGGATGTGTTGGGAAACTTGACCCCACATAACATCTTGAAATTTTAAACTGTAGTTTTACACTAAACTTCTACTATATAACATGACCAAGTTGAACTAACTAGTTATATTGTATGTACTTCTTACCTCCATTACTAACCGATAGTTTAATAAATAAATGAACACTAACTTCAACACCAGATGAAGAGCAGGTACCCCCCCCCCCAACAACACATAACACCCACAATGATAGTTTAATATCTTTATTATGCATCCCATACCCATCCTACCAAGTTACAAAGGTAATGAACCATCTACACTCCAATACATGGTTACAATCATGAACAAATTACAAAATAATGAGCCACAGACACGTCCACACCCGGTCACAATTGTAATGAGTTATAAGTACAAATATTAAGGGGGTCATACATCTACTCAAGCGCGCGCACATACGAGCGCGTGCGCACACACACACACACACGCACACGATTGTCCTACGAAGAAAGGTTAAGGGAAATCGGCCTGACGACACTAGAGGACAGGAGGGTTAGGGGAGACATGATAACGACATATAAAATACTGCGAGGAATAGATAAGGTGGACAGAGACAAGATGTTCCAGAGAGGGGACACAGAAACAAGGGGTCACAATTGGAAGTTGAGACTCCTATGAGTCAAAGGGATGTTAGGAAGTATTTCTTCAGTCATAGAGTTGTCAGGAAGTGGAATAGCCTAGAAAGTGACGTAGTCCACTACGTCACTTTCTAGTTTTAAGACGAGGTTTGATAAAGCTCATGGAGCAGGGAGAGAGAGAACCTAGTAGCAATCAGTGAAGAGGCGGGGCCAGGAGCTATGAATCGACCCCTGCAACCACAAATAGGTGAGTACACGCCAGGAGCTGAGTCTCGACCCCTGCAACCACAATTAGGTGAGTACAATTAGGTGAGTACACACACAGGAGGGCACAGACACACGCACACGATCATACAAACATATATATACACACACACACACACCACCCACACTGGCCCAGCCATTTTCCTTGAACATACAAAAATATTTTTTTAATGACCATACCTGTTACAAAATTAAGTAACACTTATTTCAAACATTTCGAAAAGTTCCTGGTTATGCAGAGCATTTCAGGCAGACCGAAACTAGACCTTAAAATTACTTAGCATTATCAGCTGAAGTTAGATTATATGAATGCCATGCGCAGGTGCCCTATCTACCTGGAGTCTACCTGGAGAGAATTCCAGGGGTCAACGCCCCCGCGGCCCGGTCCGTGACCAGGCCTCTTGTTGGACCAGAGCCTGATCAACCAGGCTGTTACTGCTGGCCGCACGCAGTCCAACGTACGAACCACAGCCCGGCTGATCAGGTACCGACTTGAGGTGCCTGTCCAGTGCCTGCTTGAAGACAGCCAGGGGCTTGTTGGTAATCCCCCTGATGTATGCTGGGAGGCAGTTGAACAATCTTGGGCCCCTCACACTTATTGTGTTGTCCCTCAACGTGCTAGTGGCACCCCTGCTCTTCATTGGGGGAATGTTACATCCATTCCCAACATCCTGGAATAACTCAGATAACTTCAAAAACTCTGAGTGGTATAGCTTCAAACTTTCAGAAAAGGTGCCCCCTAATTGACAATGGTAGTGTGAAATTCAAATGGGTAGAAGCAATTTGACCATTTGATGCGCAAAATTGCGCGAGATTTTTATTTTCGTTTAATCCACGATCAAAATATATACAGTACCTCTACGTCTTCTGAATGACTTCAATGTTTAATGGCTGATGCATTTTACTCACTCAGCTTAGTTTGTGTGGGGGCAAATTTGTCTATACAATAAATACTTTAAACTTGCAATACTTGGATTTTTTGGCAAATTGGACTACCTTAAAATGTATAAAATATTTTTTTTTTCTTAGACGTAGAGAATTTTAAAACTAATACAAATACTAAACGAAAATTCAAAAAAAACATTAAAAACTTGTATTTTTATCATTTTTAAATTTCCAGGTCAGGTAAGATTTGCCAGGAAACATAAGTGTTTTCTGATATCTACCTGGAGTTCATTACCTTTGTAACTTGTGAGTTCATTACCTTTGTAACTTGTGAGTTCATTACCTTTGTAACTTGTTAGTTCATTACCTTTGTAACTTGCTCAGCTATCAAAACTTTGGGGTCCAGTCCCTGGACCCATTATGTACCTCTGTATGGGGTGATACCGTCCACAGGATGGGTATGGGGTGATACCGCCCATAGGATGGGTATGGGGTGATACCGCCCACAGGATGGGTATGGGGTGATACCGCCCACAGGATGGGTATGGGGTGATACCGCCCACAGGATGGGTATGGGGTGCATAATAAAGGTATTAAACTAACTGACGCGGATCTTAGTCATACTACACGGCTCGATGACTGAGCCTTTCATCTATTTGATACAGTTTACTCATACCACAGAAGGTTCTCGTTTATAACCTCAGAACGCCTTATCCAATCGACTTCAAATTCCAAAACCTGGTCAGCTATTATTATTATTAGGTAAAGGTTCGTATACCAACTAACTTACCTGGAGAGAGTTCCAGGGGTCAACGCCCCTGCGGCCCAGTCTGTGACCAGGCCTCATGTTGGATCAGAGCCTGATCGAACCAGGCTGTTACTGCTGGCCGCACGCAGTCCAACGTACGAACCACAGCCTGGCTGGTCAGGTACTTATGTAGGTGTTCTCTACTTAATTTTATATAGACCATTCCCGAAATTGATTTCTACGAAATTATATATCCGTTTGATCGGCTTCACAAAATCAGGCATCGCCCAGTGATTACTAATATTGTTATTGATTTTATATTCAAATATATATACATGTGTTACAACAGTGAGCCACATCAATGCCAACTCTTTGACACAATTTTTATTAATTATAGCTTTCCATAGTAAGGACGAAGCCTTTATTAAAATACTTCTAGGCGTTTAAACTATATATATATAAAAATCTGACAGCATAATGTTTTTAAAATGATTTGCTGTTGGTAATGTTGATCTCTGAAAATGATATTTATTTTATCTATAAAACTTGGATGGCACGCACGCACACAGACACAGAGAGACAGACACACACACACACACACACATACAGAAAAGAGGCACTAAACTATAGACCGGTGTCACTTACGTGTATAGTGTGCAAAGTCTTGGAGAAAATCATCAGGAAAAGAATGGTGGAGCATCTGGAGCAGAACAGGATAATCAACGCCAGACAGCACGGATTCAGGGAAGGCAAATCCTGTGTAACAAACCTTCTGGAGTTCTATGATAAAGTAACAGAGGTAAGGCAAGAGAGAGAAGGGTGGGTTGATTGCATTTTCCTGGACTGCAGGAAGGCCTTCGACACATTTCCTCATATAAGATTAGTAAGGAAGTTGGAAGACCAAGCGTGTATAACAGGAAGGTCACTGGAATGGATCAGGGAATGGATCAGGGAATACCTCACAGGGAGGCAACAACGGGTCATGGAGCGTGATGAGGTATCACAGTGGGCGCCTGTGACGAGCGGGGTACCGCAGGGGTCAGTCCTAGGACCAGTGCTATTCTTGGTATATGTGAATGACATGACAGACGGGATAGACTCAGAAGTGTCTCTGTTCGCAGATGATGTGAAATTAATGAGGAGAATCACATCGGAAGAGGACCAAGCAGGACTTCAAACAGACCTGGACAAGCTTGACATCTGGTCTAGCAACTGGCTTCTCGAATTTAATCCCACCAAATGCAAAGTCATGAAGATCGGAGAAGGGCAAAGAAGACCGCTGACAGAGTACAGGCTAGGTGGACAAAAGCTACAAACCTCATCTAAGGAAAAAGACCTTGGGGTGAGTATAACTGCGGCAGCATATGGGCGACTGGCAAACCTAAGATTAGCGTTCCGTTACCTTAACATGGAATCGTTCAAGACACTGTACACCATGTACGTCAGGCCCATACTAGAATATGCAGCACCAGTCTGGAATCCACACCTGGTCAAGCACGTCAAGAAATTAGAGAAAGTGCAAAGGTTTGCGACAAGGCTAGTTCCACAACTCAGGAAACTGTCCTATGAAGAAAGGTTGAGGGAAATAGGACTAACAACACTGGAGCACAGAAGGGTTAGAGGAGACATGATAACGACATACAAAATACTGCGGGGAATCGACAAGGTAGATAGTGACAGGATGTTCCAGAGAGTGAACACAGAAACAAGGGGCCACAACTGGAAGCTGAAGACTCAGATGAGTCAAAGGGATGTTTGGAAGCATTTCTTCAGCCATAGAGTAGTCAGGAAGTGGAATAGTCTAGCGAACGATATAGTGGAGGCGGGAACCATACATAGTTTTAAGACAAGGTATGATAAAGCTCATGGAGCAGGGAGAACAAAGACCCAGTAGCGGACAGCGAAGGGCGGGGCCAGGAGCTGAGTATCGACCCCTGCAACCACAATTAGGTGAGTACATGAGCTATGAATCGACCCCTGCAACCATAACTAGGTGAGTACACACACACGGGGCCAGAAGCTATGACTCGACCACTGCAACCACAACTAGGTGAGTATACACTTACACGGGGCCAGGAGCTATGAATCAACCCCTACAACCACAACTAGGTGAGTACACACACACACACACTAAATTGGGTTAAGACAGGCTTGGTTGTATCTCTGCTGCATTTATAATAGTGCTATAAAGTAACCTTCAATTTAAACTACTTACATACAAGGATACAGATCGCACAAAGCAACATTATTCACATGTCATACTCTGAATACAATTAGAATTTTCACACTACTGTTAATGAAACAATACATAGGATGAAAATCTAATTACGGATATTTTTCAACGGAAGTTATTATATTAAAAAATTAACCTGGAAAGAAGTATCCACATAGGCTCGCCTCTAGGGAATATAAACTTTTTTTTTTTGCAAGCCTAGTGGCCAGTAATAAAGGTTTGCTGGGCACAGTGGCTCTCCTTCCTGTAGGTCCTTCCTCTCCAACGTTATTTCTTTTGTTGACGTATTATGTCAAGGTCTTAAAGACCTTCACTTCACACAAACTAGTTTTGAAGGATATTATAATCATCTATCATAAGGGAGGGATGAGCAGTTCATTTAGTATTACCTGGAGTTTACCTGGAGAGAATTCCAGGGGTCAACGCCCCTGCGGCCCGGTCTGTGACCAGGCCTCATGTTGGACCAGAGCCTGATCAACCAGGCTGTTACTGCTGGCCGCACGTACGTTGGACTGCGTGCGGCCAGCAGTGACAGCCTTTAAGACTCTCCAGGTTATATGTATTGGAAAATGTCAACCAGTGCCCATTTCGCCGAACAGTAGTTGGTAGTTATAGTGTCTAAAGTAGCTGATAATTATTTATTATAATTGTCTGTTGTGTTGGTATACATGTTGCATGCATACTAAATGAACTGCTCATCCACAAAAAAAAAGTTTATATTCCCTAGAGGAGAGCCTATGTGGATACTTCTTTCCAGGTTAATTTTTTTTAATATAATAACTTCCGCTGAAAAATATCCGTAATTATATTTTCATCCTATGTATACCACGAAATAAGTATTTCTTGTGATTTTTTTTTATTGAGAAATATTAGCACAAAATAAATATTATGGTGGAGCATCGCGTCTGGGTCACCTGAGGCTGAAGGTAAGATGACCCAGACCAATGGCTGGGTTGTGCTTAACTTATATTAGGCTTTTAAGTAAGGTTCGGTGGATTTCATTAGGTTTAGTTAAGTGTTAACTACGAAAACGCTTAATATTTTCCAGTTCATACAATTAATGGCTGAAATTGGCAGAGTAGCAGTCGTAAACTATCACCATTAAGGTCACAAACGTTATTCTTCAGAATACACGTAAAGTTTAAGGTCCAAGACAGGAATAAAGCTTGTGTGTTCCTGTTTCCCGATGAACCTAACTAACCTTTCATATGTATACATGTGTAACCAACACAGGTTACTTACAGTGCAGTGGTGGAGGAAATATAAACCTATACACAAACTTCATTCATGATTGCCTCACCTGCAACATTTCTCACCTTTAAGTCTCAGATGTTGACCAGGAGAGTCTTCTTTATCCTCAGTTCAACCAGCAACCAATACTTTTCTACTGTAATGTTTTCAGGTCTCTACTCCAGTAGATGGTAGACAAGTCACCCGTCATGGAGCTCTCCATGTTTACCTCCATCATCTTGCACACAAACTATACCTGACTTTTTGAGCCTTTTTGGTTCCAGTTGTTTCAGACTATTATATCCATAAGGTTTAGCGCTTCTTTCTGATTATAATAATAATATCATAATGAAATGATATTATTGTTATAATTATTATTATAATCAAATAGAAGCGCTAAACCACAGGGGTTATACAGCAATTATTGTTATATTATAACAATATAGGTTTATATTTCCTCCACCACTCCACTGTAACCTGTGTTTGTTACAGATGTATAGGTGATTAAGCGCTAAACCACCAGGGTAAGAAAACGCTAAATAGTAGGGAATCGTACAGAGACTGGGGAATGAGAGGCAGTCATTCTCGATCCAAGGAAGTGAATGACAAGTCCAGTTCCTTTGATCAAGAGCCCCTCACCAGCATCAAAGTACCTCACTCTACTGAATCAACTACGAACTCGATGTTGTCTCCTAGCTTGTAGGATAAATATACCCAGAGGTGTGTATATTCACCATGGTTATATAAGATGAGTTTATCTTACTCATTATTTTAGAGAACTTTGACAGGCCTTGTTGTAAATCTTTCATCACAAATGTATCTTATTAAAAATAAATTAACATTGTTGTTTCATGGTAAGAGCTAAACCCGTCTAGGAGCTTTATTTCATATAAAGGCGATTTTAATTATTTTTGCATTTTAATCAAGGAGAAAGCTCTAACCCCGTATGGATCATATAGTGCCTGGGACATGGGAAGCAGTCAGGATCAATTAAACTCATTCAAGGAGGGTAGCTCCAATTATCCTGCCTCTCAAGGGACGTGCCTCTATGCTGGTGATGAGCTCTTGATCCAAAGACCTAGATTTATCCTCCCCCCTTCTTTGTATGAAACCTGAACGCCTATCCAGGTTCTATATCACTTCTACTACCAGCCCAGGCAGTAAACATCAATGATAACCCAAGAAAGATAAAAAAAAAAAAAAATAGCTAATTTCCATCGAGGGTCTGCCCATACGATGTGTGCCACAGCAGTAGGCTTAAAGCCAACACCTAGGTACATATTTACTGCTACTCACTAGGTGAACATAGGCAGGTGTATGAACACTAGGATGGTCATTAGTCTCGCGCAGCTCGGAAATGTAACTCGAGGCGAATACTTATCACCCACCCTCATTCTTCCTGACCTTAACCTACACTGTCACCAGACTTTTTGACAGCAACTGATTTACTACACAAACCCTGAAGATGATGCCAATAGCACTCCCCTCAGTCCCTTCTACCTCAATCTCTTGCTACCATCTACCCCTGCACTATCCACTGCACTCCATAACCTAATAATCATCCCTCTCCCTCTTACTACCCAATATCCCTGCATCCTACCCTGCCCTGCTGTGCTGTATGACCTTGTGGTTTAGCGCTTCTTTTGATTATAATAATAATACACTGTCACCAACAGGTGCATGGTATTCAGGTAGTAACAGTGCTGCTGCTGAGGATGATGAGTGTGAGAGTGCAGGGAAAACCACAGAACCTGGGGATACAAGTGAACAACCAGGCGCTGCTCACCCTTGGGGTGGGTCTTCTGGCCACTGGAGTTGGATTCCACCTGGGTCGCCAACTTGCCATCAGGGAACAGAATAAATATAATAACCCGTAAGTATTATTATTATGACAATGAATACTTAAAACGTATGGGTTTTTCACTGTTAAAAGCCATACGTATACGCTATGCTTACATTTTTATATCATGCCTTCAGGCAGAGCTTGTGATATTAGCTTGTAAGAACATAAGAATAGTGGAGCACTGCAGTAGGTCTACTGGCCAATGCTAGGCAGATCCAATTCACACCCAAAGTTCTCATTTTAGTAACTACTTGGGAGTTTGTTCCCCCTCGATTTTTTTGACAAGTAAGTAAAGTGTAAAGTCATTGTTTGCAATTAATATACGTACTGTATACCTGGAGAGGGTTCTGGGTCAACGCCCCCTCAGCCCGGTCTGTGACCAGGCCTCATGGTGGATCCTAGAGGGATTTGTACCAAACTTGCACACGAAAATCACTCCCTACGAAAGCAGAGGTGCCACTAGCACTTTAAAAGACAACACAATAAGTGTCAGGGGCCCAAGACTGTTCAACTGCCTCCCAGCATACATAAGGGGGATTACCAATAGGCCCCTGGCTGTCTTCAAGCAGGCACTGGACAGGCACCTAAAGTCGGTACCTGACCAGCCAGGCTGTGGTTCATACATTGGACTGTGTGCGGCCAACAGTAACAGCCTGGTTGATCAGGCCCTGATCCACCATGAGGCCTGGTCACAGACTGGGGCGCGAGGGTGTTGACCCCCGGAACCCTCTCCAGGTATACTCCAGGTAATGAACTTTTATTTCCTGAATCCACAAGTAACCTTGCAAATCAGTCCAGTATTACACTCATTTTCCACTTTATTAGGTACACCCTTCTAGTACTGGGTACGAACCCTTTTCCCCTTTGCTCCCAGAACAGCCTTTGTGGCATAGATTCAACAAGGTGCTGGAAATATTCCTTAGAAATCCTGGTTCATGTTGACATGATAGCATCAGGCAGTTCCTTCAGATTTTGTTGGCTGCACATTCATGCTGTGAATCTTCCATTCCACCACATCCCAAAGGTTTATGCCAAATTCTGACCCTACCATCTGCTTGTCTCAGAAGAAATTGAAGTTCATTAAACCAAGCAACGTTTTCCCAATCTTCAACTGTCCAGCGTTGGTAAGCCTGTGCTCACTGTAGCCCCAGTTTCCTGTTCTTAGCTGACAGGAGTGGAATGCGGTGTGGTCATCTGTTGTAGCCCATCCACATCAAGGTTCAAGGTTTGATGTGTTGTGCATTCAGAGATGCTCTTTGCATACTACTGACCTAATGCATGGTTATTTGAGTTACCATCACCTTCCTGTGAGCTTGAACCAGCTTGGTTATTCTCCTCTGATGTCTCTCATTAACAAGGCTTTTTGTCCACAGAACTGCCACTCAATAGATGCTTTGTGTTTTTCACACCATTTTCTACAAAATCTAGACTTGTGTGTGAAAATCCCATGAGATCACCAGTTACTAAGATACTCAAACCACCCTGTCTGGCACCAATAATCATTCCATGGTCAAAATCACTTAGATCACATTTTTCCCCCCATTCTGATGTTCAATCTGAACAACTGAACTTCTTTACTATATCGGCTGAGGTACAGTGGAACCTCGTTTTTCGTGATTAATCCGTTCTAAAAAGTCTGACAAAAACCAAATCGTACGAAAACTTAAGCAATATTTTCCATAAGAAATAATGTAAATCCAATTAATCCGTTCCAGACACCCAAAAATATTAACAAAAAATACATTTTATAGAGAATAACTATAGTTTTACATACAGAAAACAATGAGAAATAAATATAAAAGACTAATGAAATGGATAAATGAACATTTAACATCACTTTTACCTTTATTGAATACTCTTGTTGGCATATGGAAGACAGGGAGGAGGGGAGAGGGAGAAGGAGAGGTTATTGTTTGGAAGGGAAATCCTCTTCCATAAGGACTTCAGGTATCAAGGCCCTATCCGGGGTTACTTCCCTTCTTTGTCTTTTACTGGCACTAGGACCAGCTTGAGTGTCATTGTACCCCTGTTGCACAAAAAATCTGTCCAGAGGTCTGTTTCTGACATCTCTTTAAGATTTGCCTAAAATGGGACAAGGCATTGTCATTGAACATGTTGCAGACACGGCTTGCAACAGCTTTGTTAGGGTGATATTTCTCCACAAAACTTTGCAACTCACTCCACTTTGCACACATGTCCTTAATCATTGAAGAAGGCACATTCTCCCCTCTCTCTTCCTCCTCCTCTGAAGTAATTTCCTCAGCTGCGGTCTGTTGCTGTTCCAGTTGAAGGTCTTGCAGCTCTTCAGTGGTTAGCTCTTCCCTGTGGTCGTCCACCAACTCTTCCACATCCTGGCCACTCACATCCAACCCCATGGACTCCCTCAACCAGAAACAAAGGCAGACTGAGTCACGAATGCATAGGATGTTTTGTGTTAGCGCTCAAGCGGCCAAGTTACGCTGACGGATGCGTTTGGTACGGACCATTTTCAACTCTTATGAAAACCGAGGTGATGTATGAAAATTAGGACAAAATTTCGACAGAAAAAGTCATTGAAAACTGAATCCTTCGAAAACTGGGGCATACGAAAACCGAGGTTCCACTGTACTGCCACATGATTGGCTGATTAAATATTTGCATTAACAAGGAAGTGTACTTAATAAAGTGGCCATTGAGTGTATATTCACATTCTTCATATGTTAACTATGGGATCAGTGTTTCTGTTCCTCCTCAGAAACTACATCAGATATCAACAACCATTCTATGGGTTCCGTCGCCGCCGTCAAGCTCATTCTGAGAACGAACTTGAGCTTCGGGTGGAGCAGCTCTTCCAGAAGGTGCTGCAGGAGGACGTGGCAGGATGCAGTCTACAGCTAACTTGTGTTGTGGGCAGTATACCTCCTTCCAGCCTCATGGGCTATGCCAAAAACCTTTATATCATTCTCAGGTAATTTGTATCAATGTTTTTTCAACATTACTTTAAACAGGACACTTGGTATAGTGCACAGAAAGTGATCTTTGTATATTACACAGACAATGACATGGCTCATGTGTGTCCATTAATTCTGATCAAACAGTATTAGGTCTGGTCACAAACTGGATAGAACTGCCTTTGCCAGGTTGATGTCCAACCATCCTAGGCCTCAATCCTACTTTCTCTCTTCAGCTTTATTATTATAATATTCATGAGGAAGCACTAAACCCATAGGGATCATATTGTACCTGGGAAAGGGGAGGCAATCCAGTTTGATCCAAGGAAGGGAAAAGTAGATCCATTTCCTTGAAAAAGCATCAAGATACCTCCCTATCTCATGAAAGGACATGTGAAACCTGACCTTATTATGGTCAGGTTTCACATGTCATTGATGCTCTTGATTCAAATAACTTCTATTCTCCCCAATATCTTTAAAAATACCATCTTACTGTTAATAAAAAAATTAACTCAGACAGAATACAGTACATATACTATTTCTTCTGACATGTTATTCCCAGCAGCTTGGTACCTGGAAGGGCTGCAGACACCACCAAGGAGTGGAATGGTCTAAAGGCTTTCCAGGCAGCACTGAAGAAAGGTCGTGATGGTGGTGACTGTCACCAGCACTTTCCTCAATGCCAAACCTCTTCTACCCAACTCCTTCAGCAGTTCCAGAACACAAAAATCGTCCACAGTGTGTGAAGAACACATTCATTAATCACATGCCTGATGGTATCAGTTACATATATGTATCTTATTTTCTAAAAGTTTCTCAAATATGATCTCCTACCATTAAAAGAAATATGTACAGGCAGGCCCTGTTTATACAGCAGGTTAGGTTCTGGGCTACTGCTGTAAAGCAAAAATCACTGTAAAGTGAAGCTTAGCCTTTTATTCACTTTCAGATGCATGTAAGAGCCTGATAACATGTTTACGCTATCATATATTAAGTGAGCACTAGAGCTAGGCCTAAAAAATGCATATACAGTACACGCATTACTTTAAAATATTTTTGTCCTTAGCTTATAGTGAGTGGTGAATATATTTATTGTAGAAAGTCTGAATAAATAAAGAATGGGCATAATTGAAAACTGCTATATTAGTGAAATGCCGTAAAGTGAAGTGCTGTAAAGCGGGTCCCTCCTGTATTCCTCATCTTTCTTTAAGACCTCATGAGTAATGTAACTAGTGGTGTACCACAATCAAGGATCAGTGTTTGCTCTAATAATATTTCCAATCTATATAAATGACTTGCCAAAAGGAATTAAGAACTAAACCTACATAAACATTTTGCAGATGCAAAAGTCTTATGCAAAATAAGCAGTAAAAATAATTGAGTATTCCTATAAGACCTGGATAGATTAAGCAAGACACTGGTGCCTTGTGTTAGAAATGAAAGCAAGCCTTACAGAATGTAACTTATGCAATAAAATGATAAAGGCATCAAACAAAGAAACACTATCACTGAAAAATCCCCAAATGAAACAGTGAGAAACTTCCATATAACATTAACTAAATTTAAAATAGCATTCAGATATACTACAGTACTTTATAGATGGGCAAATACTGATAAAGTTGTTCACAGCATACATTGGACCAGAATTTGATTTTTTTTTTTCTTCAACAAGTCGGCCGTCTCCCACCGAGGCAGGGTGAATATGCAGGTGTGATATTGTGCCCATGGCTTCTTTAAAAGAAATGTGAACAAGCTAAAAAAAAATTCAAAGGCGAGATACACAAAATGGCTCCCCGAGCTAAAAAATATACAAGCTTGAAAAATGGTTAAAGAAATTGGATGTGCCATCTTTGACTAATAGGAGGAAAAGAGGAAATTTAATATCCACATTCAAGAGTGTAAGAGGATACAAAAGAATAGACAAGAGACTTCCTAACACTATTATAACTATAAGCTACCATAAGGAAGAAGAGCTGCCAAAAGGGTAGCATACATTACTAGAAATGTTTTCTTTGCAGAATGATAGAACAAAGGAAAAGGTTACAAGAGGTAGTGAGTGCTACAACCACTGGAAATTTTTATAATACAGTACTGTATACTAAATGCTGAAAATGAAGCACCACAAGCATAGCTCTGCTCCAATAGTTAAAAATAAGTGATCACATTAACATTTTAAAGAGTAACAAGTACAGTGTTGTGTCACCAGCATAAAGCAAAATTTGCAGTGAATTTTCTTAGTATGTACTTGTTTTGCCTCTTTTCCACTTACTAATTAATGTCGATGTGAATTACAAATTTCCACAATACCAAAGATAACAGTATCAATGACATATGTGTGTATTAGTGATATTTTAATAAATTTGACATAAAACTGGAAGCCTTTATCAACCTAACTGTACAATGACAAAAATCTAGAAAGTAATAATGAAGGTGAAATGAGGTGAAGACTGAATATTTTGTGATCAACACTGATTGCGTCTGGACATTTTCGATAACCAGAGACTCGCTCTTGGAAAATATGATTTTCAGAAAGAATTCATATTAGCTACCTTAACAGCTTAATATTGTATGTATGTACTGTATAACAACTTTAGAGTAAAACATTTTTTTTTTTTTTCAACAAGTCGGCCGTCTCCTACAAACAAACAAATTTTATTTCATTGCAGGTTACATGGGTATTGGAAGTTACAATGTAAATTGAGTGCAAGGAGAGCCACTGACATGCCATGGCATTAGGGGCAGCTTATTCTAGTCCTTAAAAACTAGGTACTTAATATTAGAGAAATTTATTGAGTTTATTCTAGTTAAAAATTATTTTCAAAATTACAATATGATGAAATTTTACTGTTTAAATTATTATATAATGATATTAGATCTTAGATTGTGACAGGTGTTAAGATTCTTGAATGATAATATGGAATTGAGATTATCTTAAGGAAAATAACATTGAGCATTTTTGACATTAACTTATAATATGAGTAGGGGTAAAATAATAGTAACATATTATTAAAAATTGAGATTATCGTATAGGAAAGTAACAATGAGCATTTTTCAAAGTAGTTTATAGCATGATCATTTAGGTTTGGGTGAGTAGGTGGTTTTTTGAGTTGAGTCTTAAATTGATTTTCAGACAAGATTATCTTAATATTTACTGGTAATGAATTCCAGATTCTGGGGCCCTTTATGTGCATAGAATTTTTACATAGGTTGATATGAACACGGGGTATATCAAAAAGTGATCTGTGTCGTGTGTTGTGGTCATGGGTCCTATTAAAGTTGGTGAGGAGAGTTTTGAGCAGAGGTTTATATTAGAGTGTAAAGTTTTATATATGTAGTAGGCAAAAGGGTAAGTATGAATGTTCTTTACGGTGAGTAGTTTGAGACTTTTGAATATTGGTGGAGTATGCTGTCTAGAGTGGGAATTTGTTATCATTCTGACTGCGGCCTTTTGTTGTGTTATGAGTGGTCTAAGGTGATTTAACGTTGTTGATCCCCATGCACAGATTCCATAGGTGAGATACGGGTAGATAAGTGAATGATAGAGTGCAAGGAGAGCTGATTGAGGTACATAATAGCGTATCTTTGATAATATGCCTACTGTCTTGAGATTTTCTTGGAAATTTGTTGTATATGTGTTTGGAATTTAAGGCTACTGTCAAGGTGGATTCCTAGGAATTTTCCCTCTGTGAGTCTTGTGATGGGTGTACCATTAAGTGTTATGTTAAGTGGAACATTTGTGACTTTGCTTCCAAACTGTATGAAGTAGGTCTTGTCAGTATTGAGAGTAAGCTTGTTAGTCGTCATCCATGTTGATATTTTCTGTAATTCGGCATTAACAGTGTTGGCCAGTATAACTGGATTTGGGTGAAGAAGACATATGTTGTGTCATCTGCAAATAAAATGGGTTTGAGTAGTTGTGATGCATTCGGTAGGTCATTTATGTAAATGAGGAATAGGAGTGGCCCCAGGACACTTCCTTGAGGACTCCGATTGTAATTGGTTGTGTGGAAGAGTTCTCTCCATTTGTGTACACGTATTGGCTTCTGTTGGTGAGGTATGATTTTAGGTAGTTGAGTGGGTGCCCCTTATACCATAGTGTGCTAATTTTGTGAGCAGTAAATCATGGTCGACTGTATCAAAAGCTTTGCGGAGATCAATGAAGATTCCCAGTGGGACTTCTTTTTCTCAAGTGCTGTATATATTAACTCCAACATGTGTGTAATAGCATCGTTTGTGCTCTTGTTTGTCCTGAATCCAAATTGACAGGGGTTGAGTACATTGTGTGAGACAGGTAGGAATAGATTTGTCTATGAATTAATTTTTCGAAGATTTTAGAAAGCAATGGTAAATTAGAAATTGGTCTATAATTATTCAGGTCTGTTTGATCACCTCCTTTGTGGATCGGGGTGACCCTAGCTATTTTGAGAATTGATGGAAAGGTAGAGGCTTCAATGGATTTATTGAATAGTGTTGCTATGATTGGTGACAGTACCTGTGAAGCTTTTTGTACATAAAAGTTGGTAGGCTGTTTATGTCTCCTGCCTTGTTTTTAAGGGTGTTGATTATGAGCGAGACTTCAATTGGGTTGGTAGGAGCTAGGAATAGCGTATTAGGGTAGGTGTTTGTGAGGTAGTCTGTTGGACGGGTGTTTGAGCTTGGGATTTTACTCGCTAGATTCTTTCCTATGGTGGAGAAGAAAACATTAAGTCTGTTTGCTGTCTCAGTAGGTGAGAGTAGGGGTTCATCTGCTCTTGATAATTTGATGGTGTTGTTTTTCGCTATCTTATTATTTCCTAGAATTGCAGATAGGGTCTTCCAGGTCTTTTTCATATCACCTTTTATGTTCTGGAGTCTGTTCTCATAATACAATTTTTTTGATCTCCTTATCAGGCTGGTAAGGGTTGATGAGTAGCGTTTGGATTGTTCTCTGGTTATTAGACCCCTTCTGTATTGTTTTTCATATTGGTGCCTTTTGTTAATGGATTTAAGGATGCTGGGTGTTAGCCAGGGATTGTTAAGTCTCTTAGCTGTGATCTGTTTAGTTTTTTAGGGCAATGTTTGTTATAGAGGTGGTGGGTTTTGTTAAGGAAATTCTTGATGCATTCATTAGTATCTGTATATGTTTCTAACTCATTATGCCAGTCAATGTTAATCATAGCTGTTATAAAGTTATTTACAGCTGACTCATTATGTAGTCTGAAGGTAACTTTTGTAATATCTAGGGCAATTTACCAAGATTAGTTATGAGAAAGGTCGGATAGTGGTCTGTGGTGTTGTCTGTGATGATGCCTGATTTTAGAGGGGCTATAGTATTAGTCCAGATGTGGTCTAGTAGTGAGGTACTAGTCTCGGAGATTCTTGTAGGTTTTGATATTGTTGGTAGTAACAAGCAGTTGCTCATAGTGTTTGTGAATTCTGTTACTTGTGGGTCCTGGTCATGTAGGAGATTTATATTGAAGTCTCCTGTGAGCAGCAAATGGTCTTTGTTCATGTGTGCATCAGTTATTAGGTTACCTAGTTTTCACTAAATTGGTGAATGTTTGACTGTGGTAATCTGTAGATGTTTATCACTGTGAGGGTTTTGCAGGTCTTTTGATTTAAATTTAGCTATAATATATTCTCCATGCTCATCCCTTATGCAAGAGTTATTGATACATTCAAGTTGATCTGAGTAATATATAGCTATTCCACCCCCTCGCTGATCTGTCCTGCAATGTGAATGGCTGTGTAACCTGGGATGCCATAGACATCTGTAGTATCAGGCTTCAGCCAGGTCTCAGTGAGTGTGATGATTGACATATTGGTCTGGGGGGATTGGAGTAGTGCTGTGAGGTCATCATAATGTTTGCTCAAAGATCTAACATTGTAATTGAAGATAGTTATGTTATTGTTGGCTCTGAGTAATGTCTTTGCTTGATCTGCTGTGTAATAGTTACAGTTGCTGTTGGAATCATGTAAGTCATTTAATAATAGGTTGATATCAGGATCAATTCCTGTAATCATAAGATTTGATGTGATTCTATAACTAGACCTGAGAAGAATAGATAATACTAAACTTAATAATATGATACTAGAATAAATGCTTAGGAACTATTTGATTATTACAAATTTTTAATAAGAGTTTGTAGAGATATAGGGTATTTGACAGAGTTCTTGGCACGTGAATTTGTACCTTAGTCAATTTATACAAATGCAATTAATTGAACTATGGAAGTTTACTAAAGCTGGGAATAAAGGAGCTAGGGAAAATGATAGCAAACAATGAAAGTAAAGTAAATTAGTACCTGAGTTAGCACCTTAATTATTATAATAAAAATTAATAAGAGAACTGTGGCAGTTAGATTTTTTAGATAAAATCTAGGGAATATAATAGTAAACAATGAGGGTTAACACTTTAGGGAATATAATAGTAAATAAAAAGAGTAAAACACTTTAGCACCAAAAATAGCACCTTAATTACAAGTTAACACTTTAGGGAATATAATAGTAAATAAAAAGAGTAAAACACTTTAGCACCAGAATTAGCACCTTAAGTAAAAGGAATTATTGGATGAAAGGCAGTACTAGGTATTGATTTGCTGGGAACTATTTCAAGAGAATATATAAATGGGGATTAAATTAAATGGACAGATAGTAAATATGATATAAAATTAACTTAGAAGCAAGATTTGATTTATATTATAAAGTTGAAGCAAGTAATAGCACTAAAAGTAAAGTACATAGTGTATGAGGTAGTTGGTACTAGCTAGTATATAGTACAAAAAATTTCACAAAGTAGTAGTAATATACACTAATACACCACACGTATATTATGTGTTGAGGACAATAGGCTAATCAGTAATGGTAATGTCAGCTTGTCTAAGGAAGTTGGTGAGATCACGTTCGTTTGATATAGAAAATTGCTGACCTGTTGATACTTTTCGAACTAGTATTTTCCCATCACGAGCGAAGCACTGATGGATTTTGTTCTCCAGTTTAAGTTTTCTCAGCCTAAACAGAAGGTTTTGACGTTTCCTGGTTAGGCACTCATTGATGTAGGGCAGGGTGACCCAAAAAGAGAGAAAATCCCCAAAAAGAAAATACTTTCATCATCATTCAACACTTTCACCACACTAATACATAATCACTGTCTTTGCAGAGGCGCTCAGATACGACAGCTGAGAATAGTCCCTCCCAGCTGTCACTATCCCAGACCCCTCCTTTAAAGTGCAGGCATTGTACTTCCCATTTCCAGGACTCAAGTCCAACTAAATCAATTAACTGGTTTCCCTGAATCCCTTCACAAAATGTTACCCTGCTCACACTCCAACAGCTCGTCAGGTCCCAAAAACCATTCGTCTCCATTCACTCCTATCTAACACGCTCACACATGCTTGCTGGAAGTCCAAGCCCCTCGCCCACAAAACCTCCTTCACCCCCTCCCTCCAACCATTTCGAGGACGACCCCTACCCCGCTTTCCTTCCCCTACAGATTTATACGCTCTCCAAGTCATTCTACTTTGAACCATTCTCTCTAAATGACCAAACCACCTCAACAACCCCTCAAACAAATACTTTTAGTAACTCCACACCTCCTAATTTCCACATTCCAAATTTTCTGCATAATATTTACACCACACATTGCCCTTAGACAGGACATCTCCACTGCCTCCAGCCTCCTCCTTGCTGCAGCATTTGCAACCCATGCTTCACACCCATATAAGAGTGTTGGTACCACTATACTTTCGTACATTCCCTTCTTTGCATCCATGGATAACGTTTTTTGTCTTCACAGATACCTCAACGCACCACTCACCTTTTATCCTTCATCAGTTCTATGGTTAACCTCATCCTTCATAAACCCATCCGCTGACACGTCAACTCCCAAATATCTGAAAACATTTACTTCTTCCATAATCCCTCTCTCCAATGTGATATCCAATTTTTATTTATTTAAATCGTTTGATACCCTCATCACCTTACTCTTATCTATGTTCACTTTCAACTTTCTTCCTTTACACACCCTCCCAAACTCGTCCACTAACCTTTGCAACTTAAGAATCTCCCATAAGCACAGTATCATCAGCAAAAAGTAACTGTGTCAACTCCCATTTTGCATTTAATTCCCCATAATTTAATCCCACCCCTCTCCCTAACACCCTAGCATTTACTTCTTTTACAACCCCATCTATAAATAAATATTTGAAATAATATATAACTAGAATAAACTCAATAAATTTTTCTAGTATTATGTACATAGTGAATAAGTCTTTAGACTAAGCTGCCCCTAATGCCATGGCATGCCAGTGGCTCTCCTTGCATTACAGTTTTATAATTGTAACTACCAATACCTATGTATACTTGTAACTTGCAACAAAATAAAAATAATATTATTATATTATTATTATTATTATTATTATTATTATATTAAACAACCATGGTGATATTACACATCCCTGTCTAAGACCTACTTTTACCAGGAAGTAATCTCCCTCTCTCCTACACACCCTAACCTGAGCCTCACTATCCTCATAAAAACTCTTTACAGCCTTCAGAAACTTACTATCTATTCCATACACTTGCAACATTTGCCACATTGCTCCCCTATCCACTCTATCATATGCCTTTTCTAAATCCATAAATGCAATGAAAACTTCTCTACCTTTATCTAAATACTGTTCACATATATGCTTCATTGTAAACACTTGATCTACACATCCCCTACCCACTCTAAAGCCTCCTTGCTCATCTGCAATCCTACTCTGTCTTACCTCTAATTCTTTCAATAATAACCCTGCCATACACTTTACCTGGTATACTCAGTAAACTTATTCCCCTATAATTTTTACACTCTCTTTTATCCCCCTTCCCTTTATATAAAGGAACTATACATGCTCTCTTCCAATCCCTAGGTACCTTCCCCTCTTTCACACATTTATTAAACAAAAATACCAACCACTCCAACACTATAAATTCTCCCCTGCTTTTAACATTTCTGTCATGATCCGTCAGTTTCAGCTGCTTTACCCCCTTTCATTCTACGTAATGCCTCTCGCACCTCCCCCACACTCACATCCTGCTCTTCTTCACTCCTAAACGATGTTGTACCTCCCTGGCCAGTACATGAAATTACCGCCTCCCTTTTTTCATCGACATTTAAAAGTTCCTCAAAATATTTCTGCCATCTACCTAATACCTCCAGCTCCCCATCTACTAACTCCCCTACTCTGTTTTTAACTGACAAATCCATTCGTTCCCTAGGCTTTCTTACCTTGTTTATCTCTCCAAAATTTTTCTTGTTTTCAGCAAAATTTCTTGACAGAGGCTCTCCCATTCTTTCATCTGCTATTCTTTTGCACTCTCTTCACCTTTCTTTTACTCTCCATATACTCTGCTCTTTTATTAACACTTCTGTTTTGTAAAAACCTCTCATAAGCTACCTTTTTCTCTTTTATCACACCCTTTACTTCTTCATTCCACCACTCACTCCTCTTTCCTCCTGCACCCACCCTCCTATAGCCACAAACTTCTGCCCCACATTCTAATACTGCATTTTTAAAACTATCCCAACTCTCTTCAACCCCCCTGTTGTGATAAAACACAGGCCTTATTCCTAGGCTTTATTGAACACAAAATCCATGGTACATGTCTGCAACAGAAGAAAATACATCTAATGACTGCTGCTGCAGGACAGGTGATGTAAGGTGCATATGTCCTCAGAAAAGCTATAGCTACTGGCGACATATTTAAGCTTACCATGTAATCTGCATCATGAATGTATCTGTGTAAGAGAGAGACCACACGCCATGTGCTGGGCCATCGCTGTACTGTTTGTTGTTATTGTAAGGGGCCCCTGAGGTGGTGCAGTATTGTGTCCTGCTGCGGCTCCCCACAAGAGCGGTATCACTACACCCCCCACTACTCATATTTGCACTAGCCCACCTTTCTGCCAATAGTTGCTTATATCTCACCCTAACTTCCTCCTCCCTTAGTTTATACACTTTTACCTCTCTCTTACTTGCTGTTGCCATTTTCTTTTTGTCCCATCTACCTTTTACTCTAACTGTAGCTACAACTAAATAATGATCCGATATATCCATTGCCCCTCTATAAACATGTACATCCTGAAGCCTACCCATACATAATCTACCAATACATAATCTAACAAACTACTTTCCTTACGTGCTATATCATACCTTGTACGTATATTTATTTATCCTCTTTTTCATAAAATATGTATTACTTATTACCAAACCTCTTTCTACACATAGCTCAATTAATGGTTTCCCATTTACATTTACCCCTGGCACCCCAAATTTACCTACTACTCCCTCCACAACATTTTTACCCACTTTAGCATTAAGATCCCCAACCACAATTACTCTCTCACTTGGTTCAAAACTCCCCACACACTCACTCAACATTTCCCAAAATCTCTCTCTCTCCTCTACACTTCTCTTCTCCAGGTGCATAAACACTTACTTTAACCCACTTTTCACATCCAACCTTTATTTTACTCCACATAATACTTGAATTTATACATTTATATTCCCTCTTTACCTCCCATAACTGATTATTCAACATTATTGCCACTCCTTCATTAGCTCTAACTCTATTTGAAACCCCTGACCTAATCCCATTTATTTCTCCCCACTGAAACTCTCCTACCCCCTTCAGCTTTATCTCACTTAAAGCCAGGACATCCAGCTTCTTTTCATTCATAACATCTACAATCATCTCTTTCTTATCATTCGCACAACATCCAAGCATCCCACTTTGACGGTTTTCTTCTTTTTCTTTTTTCGTAAATCTATACAGGAAAAGGGGTTACTAGCCCATTGTTCCCGGCATTCTAGTTGACTTTTACAACACGCATGGCTTACGGAGGAAAGATTCATATTCTACTTCCCCATGGATATGAAAGAAAAAGCAATAAGATCAAGAACTATTAAGATAAAATCAAAGAAAACTCAGATGAGTGTGTATACGTAAATGTGTACATGTATGTGTAGCGTGACCTAAGTGTAAGTAGAAGTAAAACATTTTATATGTATGATATTCACTGAAAGATGTTCTAGGAATGTTTTAAAATGCTGTACATATTATATTTTAAATTCTTCTTTCAATTGCACAATGTATTATTAAAACCTGTAATTCAAATTCAAAATGGCCATAATGACGTACAGTACTAGCATCATTGCCAAGAAATCCTTGAATTATAAAAATTTCTCTTAGCTAAGCATTTGACCATCTAGATACAATCACCCCCAAAACCCTCTCCAGGTATACATAATAGCCAGTTAAAACCCAGGTATCTACTGCTAGGTGAACAGGGGCAGCAGGCATTAATAGATTTGTCCACGTCTCTTCATGCCTGGAATTCTAATCAGGGATTTTTTCACTTGTTAACCACCTATACGAACCACTGTGCTACATTCAGCTACTTCACTCTTTTTTCATTATTGGAAAAAAAAAAACAATTTAAATGCTAATGGTTTATATTTAAGTAGAGCAAAAATGTTTTTGTAATTGCAACTAATTTTAAAACATCAGAAAGCTGAATAAATAGTAGTAAATATTTACTTGTTTTAAAAAATGTTAAAAAACTTATCATTGTTTAGTAAGACTGATGTGTTGTGTACTGTAAGTATGATGAGTTGTGTACAGTAAGTACAATGTTAATCCTGTGTACAGTAAGTATAATGTTAATCCTGTGTACAGTAAGTACAATGTTAATCCTGTGTACAGTAAGTACAATGTTAATCCTGTGTACAGTAAGTACAATGTTAATCCTGTGTACAGTAAGTACAATGTTAATCCTGTGTACAGTAAGTACAATGTTAATCCTGTGTACAGTATGTACAATGTTAATCCAAGCATTTATAGTGTTTATTAATACACAGTAAATGAAAAATATAGTACATATGCATTTGACCATTTCCCAGGATGTGTCACAACAGTTCACCTGCTGCTAGGTGTAGAGGGTACCTTATTTACCTGCATTTACCATCTGTGGTGAAGGAGACAAGATTACCTTATTTTCAAAGACTTTGTAAATGGTCCAAGTCGGACTGAAACGTCATCGTAAGTTCCTCTCTCCTGTGGACGGGTTATTTGTGTATTGTTCCAGTCATGGTATTGTGCCTTTTCGTTCTTTACCTTATTTTTCCTAGTGAGTTTTGAGGTGAACTTTGAACTGTAGCAGTGTGCCTTTGACAGATTTAGCAGGTAGACAGTGCCGTAATTTTATTACTCTCTCGAGACATTCCAACTTTTTGTCCTTCATTGTTGTTTAAACAGACAGACAGTCCTTGATGACGCACTGACTTTCTTGGGTTATCCTGGGTGGCTAACCCTCTGGGATTAAAAATCCGAAGAAATCTTATCTTATCTTATTATTTAACTGTACAGTGCACCATGCTAGACTTCCTGAAGCACTGTAGGTGGATAGGGAGTACATTATTTAACTTTTACACTATCAGACTTGTTATGCATTATAAGTTATTAAAACCTAATTACTTCCCATTTCCCATTCCCTGTATGACCCTTTCATGTTTAAGGCTTCCCTAAACCTGTCTTTGTGATATTACTTACCATATTACCTATGAAGATTTTACTGAAAGAAAGCAGCTTTCTTTACTTAATATCTTTTTATAAATCTTCATATCATCTGCAAATGTTTGTGCCTTGAAGTATTTTTTATCATTTTTTTTTCAACAAACCGGCCATATCCCACCAAGGCAGGGTGACCTAAAAAAAAAACGAGTTTCTCTTTTTAAATTTAATATGCTCCCAGCATATTAATTGCCTCTTGCAACACACATGGCTTACAGAGATTATTAAATATTATTGATATAAATATTGTTGATATAAATTCAAAAGGCAAGTCCTAAATTAAATCCATGCATCACTCCACTCATAATATTCCAATGTGTTTATTGTCCTTCAGCCACTGTTTGCCAGTAGATTTATCAAAATACTTTATATCATTTAATCTAGATTAAAATGTGAATAGCCACTGATGGAAAAAAACTAATGCATAATCCAAAAGTGCTGTTTATTTAGCAACTCTGGTACATAGTAAACAAGCATTGACTGGATTAATTCAGGCTGGTAAAAACTAACTAGGAAATGGTAGTTTGGAAAAAAGGACACATTATGGAGAGCTGGACATAGAAGCAACATTGATAAAGGCATTTAATTCAATCTAGAAAATAATCTTGATGAGAATGCCTTTGCAGGAGACAGTTTTTACTTTAAAGGCAGCTAGACCTCGTCTTCATAAAGGTTACCGTTTAAATATTTGATGATTTTTTTTTGGTTTAGCCTTTTGGACAGAACATTAGCACACCATAATATGAAATGGACTGTTGGCACAACACTGAATCATGGAAGCTGAGCAAGACTCACAGTAGTTATAGGTGGCAAATATTGCATAACTGCACATATATATATCATCAGTAGTACAGTACATTAGAAATAGACAGTGCATACAAGTTACTATCATCAAGGGTTTCTTCACTTTCAGATGTATCAAAAACATATTTAAGAATCATCTTATAATGCTGTGTTCATTATCATACAACAGTATAAGTAACTCTAAATTGTTACACATCTCGTCTATTCTCATGGTGTTACACAGTATTGAAGTCCTCATCTTTATTTTTCTGAATTGAATCATAAAATAAATTTAATGAAATGACACATAATTTGTTAATCAAAGAGTATACAGGTTAAATCTCCACATAGATGAATACAAATTTAATAATGTTAATGTAATTAGAATTTGTTATAATTATTATTAATAATGATTTATAACACTATAATTTATCATTATTATTATTAATTTATAATAATTTTTATTAATATTAATAATGATTTATGACACTATAATTATTTATATTTATTATTATCGTCATTATTACTCAAGTGGTGTACAAGGCATAACCCGATACTGCAAGTAGGCAACCACAATATTTCCTAGTCAGCATCAGTGTTGCTTGAGCGCACGTATTCATACTCTCAGTATTCACACCCAACATGGCTTAACCTGACTGACTAAGTGAATGAACACATCTTCCACTGCACTACATCACCAGCAACTTTTGCAATCCATTACATTGTTCTAAAACTTTTCGTGGAGATAAGCTGTCTTTTATCCTTTCTGCACTGCGTGTATGTGATCTCATATATGGTTATTATACCCTGAGCACATATCTAGTACAGTATTTTAAGCCTTTTTTTACACAACTAATTTTTTTTTTTAGCTCTGTGAGCTATTTTGTGGCTTGTCACTGGACTTTATCAAGGAGGTGCTGACATTATACCACTGTTGCATATCCCAAGTTTAGTCTAACACACATTGTGAACAGTGTCATGACCTATATGTTTCAACTGACTGGATGTGAAATAGTAATGTTATATCTATTTTTTTAAGTCCTGTAGAAAGTTCACTTCTACTCTGTCATTATTAAACTTCATTCCACTTGTTTACCACTGTTATGAAGAAATATCCCTGTAGCTCATGTGGGTGTGTCATTTCTAACCATGTCCTCTTGTTCTTATTACTTCCTAGTAGGCCTACTAGATTAAAGGCACTTTTAGTAATATGGAAACTAAAACAACATTTCATTTGGAGACTAAGCAAAATGTTGTCCTAAATTAAGTTCCCATACTTCTAAAAATATCTAATACATTTTGTCAGTATTTTTCCAGAGAGCCTATCCTTGACTGTCTTGTCTATGCTCCAGAGAACTGCATTTTGATCATATCTTGCCCTTTGCTTCTCTGCTGAAATAAGGCCCCACTCTTGCATTCTTTCATCAGTGCTTATTTCCCCACAATTCAGGCACCAATCTTGATGCACTCCTTTGTAGTTTCTCTTGTTTTACTCTGTGATTTACTATGCAAGGTTTCCACACTGGCTCTAATTACTCAAGAATGTGTGTGCATTCACCTAATCACAGCTGTGAAGGTTGTTTTCACTCCTGATCCTAAATCTCACTTACTCGCTAACAGTCACACTATTCTTGCCCTCATATGCTTCCGTCCAGATTATTTTATATTCTACAGTATTTCCTATCCACCCACAGACTGAAGAAGTATTTTCTTATATTCCTGTGACATACTTGCATCTTTAGCTTCAATCTATACCACTTGTCCCTGGGCCTCCTCCTTTCTAATGGTCACCTCTATCAAGTCCTCAAACTATTTTATAATCATGTCTCCCCATAGTTCTCCTCCAGCATTTAAAGGTTTAGTTTGTTTAATCTTTCATCAATCATCCCTCTTAATTCTGGGAAAAATATCATAATGAATCTCTGGATATTCTCTAGCTTCTGAAAGATCATTAATTTCTCCTGGTCTATGATTTGCCTACTCTAGTATTGCCCTTGTTTAGTCAGTGAATGCTTCTATGAAACCATAATTTAGACCAGCATCTTATCTGTCAGCTCCTTCCTTCATATGTACCATTACTTGATAATTTACTGCCATCTTCCACCTGATGTGGCTATGTAGTACAGTAGTTGGATTTCTGGCATCAGTTTCTGCCACTACTACATATTATTTTTCATACTGTTGCCACTGTACAGCAATATGCATGTTTCCACACCCATGTACTTACCCCCATGCACACATTTTACAAAAATGATTAAAAATCACAATCTGCATGAGCTTGAAATCTTTATCACTAACCACACTAGTGGTGCAGAAAGTTAAACTCGTTATATCCCCAAAATGCTTTGAATTTCCTTGAAATATAGCATAAGGTACCAAGGAACATTGGTAAAATATTATTTCAAAGATTATTTCAGCAAAGCGTTTAGTAAGGGGTCTGTATATGTCTTGCAATTTTAAGCAGCTGTATATTTATATGTTCGTACATTGTGTGCACAAGCAGCAGATTTTAAGCCTGGGCAGCTTGCTGGGGTGTCTGCATAATAGTTAACCAACAGCTTTACACAACACTGATCACTCATACACAATTTAACACATGATCTAAAAATGATTATTATACTTAAATGTCAACAAGCCCTGTGATGCAGTATATAATGGTAATAAATCTATAATCTTGACAATAGCTGTTGACATGCATGTACTATATCAATGGCACCTGCATTATTTCAAGACTGATGGTAAAAACATATTTAAGAAATTACCATATATCTAACAGTTAGGAACAAATCTGAAATTTATTATATTCTTAGCAATGCTATAAATGTGTAACTCACACAACAGTTACAATACATACACTTCCACCCTGGGAACCATATTTGTGCAAGTTACTTCAAAAAGCACAAATCATATACTATGTTTAAACATGTATACCATACTACTGCTAGCTTAGATTTATAGTTTATTTCAGTTCCAGTTTGTCTACCATCAGTCATTGAATTTGGTTTCAAGTCTTAAATTCTTTAAACAATGTACCTTTTATTTAGAGGTTAAAAGTTACTGCCTACAATTATATTACAGTACTGCATCATGTATGGTTTTTCAATATTTTGTATTTGATGTATCTTTATCAACATTAAGTTCCTAATAATGTTATCTCAACAAATTATGGACAAAAAAAAAAGCACCCTGAGGTTCTAGTTATTTTGGAGATACCCCAAACATATAGACGACAGACAATCATTTCAAGCATTTACAGGCTACTTAAGAATTATGAGAAGGCATGGGTGAACTGTGCTTCATTATTGTGATACTTTACCTGTAATACACAACACTATTGTTTTCTGCTACATACACACCAGTTCAAACTTCAAATATGTCCATACAATGGTATATACAAGTGTCCATAGTGTGTAGATGTTAAGTGTACATATCACAAGTTTTCTCTGCTACCAGGACATTAACTATGGGTGAGTGGGCAACCCAGCTCCACTGGCTGCAGCAAGCTATACATAATTGCTAAGCTTCAGTAAATAAATACATAAAGCCTACCATTAACTCAAACAGTTGTGAAAAAAAAGTTCAATTAGAATTTCTCATGGAAACTCTATGAACTTTATAGTGTGATATTACTTTAATCATCTCCATGCCTTCGCTACACCAATTTTTAAAGTGAGTCTTGTGTGTGGAAGATCTCGGTGCCAATACCAGGTGCAGAAAACAAGCGTACTGGAAAACCTTCAACACTATACCATTTGAAAAACAGACAAGCCAAGGAGCACTCGACTGAGAACTAAGTATTACCTAATAGCTCAATACTAAAAAAAAAAAACTGCCACTAAAATTCTGAGCTAATCAATAAAGTGGAAAATTTTAAACAGTTACAGTGTTATACACCAACTTAAAAGTTATAGATTTTAAACAATATTATAATTAAACATTGAATTTAAAATTGAAAATGACATTTATTTCTAGAAAATATTCTAATGTTTCCTGAATCAAGCAGACGTCTCATTTGAAATATTCCTGCAAAGTAAAGGAATCAGACTATGTGGCAGTTATCTTTTTGAACTAATAATAACTTAATACTTCTTCAACTACGTACAAAGATTCCATAATAAATAAAAACATACATGCAATATTATTACAGTGAAAAGAAAAAAACAAATTGTAAGCATTTTGGGTATGTATCAATCACCTTCAGGAAGTATGTTCATGAGAATGTATCATTCATATTCTCAAAGAGCAAAGTATTCCTTGAGAATGCATTAAATACATTTTCAAGGAGTTGAGTGTTCCTTGTGAATGTATTAATCACATTCTCAAGGAGCAGAGTGTTCATTGAGAGTGTATCAATCAAATTATATTCTCAAGAAGCATAGTGTTCCTTGAGAATGTGCTTGATACATCAACAAATCACTTGCAATTTGTAGTCAAAGAGTATGCCCACAGTAGAAACAGTCTAAAGTCTTCTATGTACTTTTGTCCATAAGATATTATTGGAGAGAATGAGGAATGAGTTAATTAAGAGTTTGGTACAGTATTCATCTAGTAATTCTGCATCTGCAAGGTAAAGACAAATGAATGGCTCTTTAACAGAGGAACATGTACAGTCTACTTGGAAAGTTGACACCAGCTGCAGGACAAACTTTCAATCAGTGAAACATGATGCAACAGATGGATGAAGTCTGGACTTTCATACACCAATTGCAAGTGGGGCCATCAGTGTTGTAGAGTTGGGCTCATCTGCCTTTGGGTCGAGCTCTGCACTATGTTCAATGACGCTCAGATGATGGTGTATGCAATTAATAATAATGTTAGAAGAGGATAATTTTGTTCTCTTCAAACATTGTAATATGTACATTATCCATCAATAAATAATTTTATTACTGCCTTACGTAACACTGACTGGCTGGGTGAGTTAGCAAAAAGCCACGATATTGATGAATGTGTCAAAGTATTTCTACACAAAACCCATAACCTCTATAATAGACATTGTCCAATGAAAACGAAGCAGATCTCAGCAAAGAGACTAAATACCCCCTGGCTTATAAATAGTATGTACTCAAATCTATCGATAAAAAAATCTATATGAAAAACAATTCAGACAGGGCTTAATAACAAAAGAACTAACATAACAATACACCTCAATACAGTGGACCCCTGGTGTTCGTCCTGCTCCTAACTCGCCCTTTTATGTAAGTGTATTTTTTTAAATGCTTTTGTAAGTGTATTTTGGATGGTCTAAAAGGGCTAGTCTACTTTACATTATTCCTTATGGGAATAAATTCGTTTGGTAATGGCACTTGAACAGCATTCTGGAACGAAAAAATAACGAAAACCGGGGGTCCACTGTACTTACTAATCTAATACGGAAGTCCAAACAAATGTATTATGTAAACAGATTTAATGAAATAAAAGGTGATATGAAAAATACCTGGAAAAAACTCTCTGAAATTTTTGGCTTGAGAAAACTGTCTAGAAATAGAGAGATTAACTTAGCGAACCCAGAAGAACCACACATAAAGCCTACAGACACTGCCAACAAACTTAATGTTTTCTTTTCTACTATAGGATCAAAACTAGCAAGCAAAATCCCAAAAGCAAATACTCAGCCACAAGACTACCTCATTGGTAATTACCTGCATACTCTATATATAGCACCAACAAATCCTACTGAAGCCTCACTAATAATTAAATCATTAAAAAACAAGGTAGGATACCTAAAAAAACTTGCCACCAATCATGTATAAAAAAGCAGCTCATGTGCTGTCCCCCATTATTGCAACACTATTTAACAAATCTGTTGAATCTTCAACATTCCCATCCGTACTCAAGACAGCAAGGGTCACCCCAATCATCAAAGGAGGCGATCCTACAGAACTAAATAACTATAGACCAATATCTAACTTGCCTTTACTCTCTAAAATCTTCGAAAAAATAATACATAAACAAATCTACTCCTACCTCCTATCCCATAATATACTGAACCCCTGCCAGTTTGGATTTAGGCCGAAAAAAGGCACAAATGATGCAATAATTCAGATGCTCAAATTACTATATACAGAACTTGAAAAAAATTAATATCCTCTAGGGCTCTTCATAGACCTACGGAAAGCATTTGATCCAGTAGACCACAATATCTTGCACCTAAAACTAGAGCATTACGGGGTCAGAGGACACTCTCTCAATTACCTAAAATCTTATCTTAGTGGTAGACACCAGTATGTATACATAAATGGTGTGACATCCAATACACAGCCTGTAGTTGTTGGAGTGCCACAGGGAAGTGTCCTAGGTCCTCTACTCTTTCTTATTTACATCAATGACCTCCCAAATGCAACTCCTTAAACCAGTTCTATTCGCAGATGACACCACTTATGTCTTCTCCCACCAAAGCCCGGCTATACTTGGTGACACTGTAAACAGTGAGCTACATAAAATAACAAACTGGATGATGACCAACAAACTTACTCTCAATACATATAGACAAAACGTACTTCATGCTTTTTGGAAACAGAGTATTAAATATCCAGCTAAACATATCGATAAATGGTTCACCCATTACAAGACACACTGAAGGCAAATTTCTAGGTTTCCACCTTGACTGTAATCTAAAATTTCAGACCCACATCCAGCATATAGTTAGAAAATTTCCAAAACAGTAGGTATACTTTCCAAGATATGATACTATGTACCCCAAATGGCACTCCTTACTTTATATCACTCTCTAATATACCTTTACCTCGCCTATGGTATCTGTGCTTGGGGATCTAACACAGTCAATCACCTTAAACCTTTAATAACCCAACAAAAAGCGGCGGTGCGAGTGATCACAAACTCCTGCGCCAGACAACACACCCCACCACTCTTCAAAAGCTTGAACTTACTTATCATACAAAATATACACACTTATTATTGTGCCTACTATATATACAGAATATTAAACTCCAATATCAACCCTCCACTCAAACTTCTCCTAGACAGCTACAACAGAACACACAAGCATAACACGAGGCACAAAACACTTTTTGACATCCCTTGTGTCAGTCTCACACTATGCAAAAATGCAATGCACATAAAAAATAAAGGACCCAAAGATCTTGAACTCTGCACGAAAAAGCAAGAGGTCCCCTGCCAACTAATCAATTTAGGACTATACTCAAAAATCACCTCATCTCTCAATAACAACCATACACACACTATGCTAAATTCTTAAAAAAATTTAAAGCAACTCTCCCAAATATTTTATTATCCCTTAGCTATTAAGCCATTATTACAAACTTAAAAATGTATGTCTGTATCATTAATTGTACTACCTCATATTAATAATAGCGTAAAATATTCAATATTTGTAATTATCACTCTTCACCTGTCTAGACTTAAGTAGTCTAAGTATTAGGTTAGGTCTGCCTGAAATGCCTCGGCATAATAGTGGCTTTCTTTGTACCAATCAAGTTATGAAATGTAAACACACATTGTAACCATAGCAAAGAAATAAAATTTGATTTGATTTGATCCAATATGCCATCATCTGAGCTTCACTGAACACAATGCAAAGTGTGACCCAAAAGCAGATGAGCCCACTCTTGAAGCTGCATGGCTCCACTTGCAATTAGTACTTTTGATGAGTTTCGAGTCTTTCTACTCCCAGAGCCCAGCCATGGGTCAAGCCAGGTGTGCAAATTTTTTCCCAAGATGTCTAGAAAATCTAGACTCCAACCATTTGTTGCCATATGTTTCAATGCTCAAAAGTTTGTCCTGCATCCAGTGTCAACTTCCTATACACACTGTAAACTTCTCTTTCGCTTTGCTTCCTGACCACTTTTTTTTTTCTCTAATACAATACTACTATCAAATATCTTCAGTATACTGTACTACTACAAATTTTGACAATAAACTTTCCAGGTTTCATACTACTGCAACCTATGTTTATCTTTGTATTAAAGCTGCTGTTTTTTTGCTAATTAATCATTTATTCTCTACTGTTCCACAATACATACTGCAATAAGAGTTAAGAGATTAATGGAATAATTTCTCTGTGGCTTATTCATCACACTAGATATTAAAAAAATAAATTAATATTGACAGTGTTTCCCACCTTAAGTATGCTGGACGTCATCATGGGCAACTGCCTTCGAACTGGGTATAATTATCTAAATTCAAACTTAACATCTGCATTCAACTTGTTTCCTCTAATATAATCTTACTGTTGATAAGTTTATACTCTAAAGGTAGCTACAACTAAACAGAACACCAGCATAGTGTCAACCAACTATAATCTGGTGTCCATCGAGGAGTGAATGCACACTACCAGTACTCTTTTAAATGTAAGCAATATAGTTACAGATTTTCACAAATTGGACACATTTTAATGTGCATATTAGTCAAAATATAAAGATTGTATTTTAACCATACTGCAAGTGTGGAATGGTTTGTTCAAGTAGCAGCTGAGATCCAACTGTGACTTTGTAAATGGTCCAAGTCGGGCCGAAACGTCGTCGTAAGCTCCTCTCTTTTATATGTGCGGGTTGTGTGTGTATGGCAACTCCTCCAGGGTATGGATGCCCTCACCATTGGAAGCTTTTACAGTATTCACAATACAGAAATACTACAGTACATTTGGTAAATAATTATTCTGTAAATCATTAATATAACTGTAGAGCACCGTATAGACCCAGCAGATATAAAAATCAAATTATTAAAAATTGGTCAATTATTAATTTACAAAAATTCTTAAAAAAAATTTCAGCTAACTTCTAAAAATGGTCCTTAACTCATTACACCCTTACTTATACATGTATACTCCTCTACACAAAAGCTTACTTCTACACTTACCTCAGTGCAATGCATCTTAAGCATTGTGTTTCACTTACATTTTCTATATAGTAGGACATCATTTTTTGACAAGTCCCATGTACACAACCTTTTAACCACTCATATTCAGAAGTTGTACTAATGAGTGTGAAATGAATTACATTTATTTTAAAAATAAAGAAATATCATAAAAAGCATGCATTATTATTTAAATAGCATCAAGCCGATGACCATCTTTGGTTGTAACTGTTGAAGATGTTACAGAGGAGCGCTGTCAGTTCACAACTAACCCACAAATTGGAAATGGAAATTAGACACTGTTTCAATCCATCCTGGACCGGTTAGAGTTCTGGAGGTGGGAAGTACAGTACCTGAACTCCCAAGAGGAATAGGAATGTTGCAGTTTAGCAGGTGATTTGAACTGCAATGTATGCACACTTCTGGCAAGACAATGAGTGATGGTAAATGTATATCCTTTTTGTTTTGGGCTGCCATACCTTGGTGAAAGATGGCCAATGTATATATTAAAAAAAAAAATCCCTTGACACTCAATAACAGTCCATTTCTAAATTCTGAGTTAGTTGTGAACTGCTCCAGTCACATTAATGTGATTTATATTCTGCTAGTAATTGTTAATCACCAGGCTGCCCACTCCACTAGATGCAGTGCTGCGGAGGAGGGCACAGTTATCCCTCTCCACTAAAGGAACAGCAAGGATTATAGAACACAATAACACTAAATGTTTAAGTGAAATCAGAAGACTAAAAAGTCTAGTTAATAGTGATATGAATTACCTTGCATAGTTCATGATAAAATATTCAATGCTAAATATACTAAGTCAGATCGCAGAGAGTGTGTGTACCCTTCCTCCTTTTTCTGTGTGAGAGTGAATGTGTGTATGTATGAGTGTGAGAATGTTACAATGTGAATGTGAGAGCATGTGAGTATGGGTGAGAGTGAGAGAGAGAAAAAAAAGCATATAATCTCTTGATTTAACAGACTTCAGAAAACAGTAAAAAATTTGCTGGGCCAACTGATTCAGGAGCAACAAAGTCAGCTGGTTACAAATTTGTCCATTATTGTTATGATTACAGAGCAAAACAATGTCATCTCTATCCCACAGTCACCATTACTAGCCACCCACTCCCCCTCCCTCCCATTAATCAGTTTCTGTATATACAGTAAATAGAGTGACATATACACAGATAGATAGATATATAAATATTACCTGTTTGTAGTTATAGGAGCAGTGTGTGTGTGTGTGTGTGTGTGTGTGTGTGTGTATGTGTAATGTATCTGAGACATTATATTGAAAATGTGACAATATTAAGATTATTCATGTTACTGTACCATATTTATTAAGCTTTCAGGAACTTCCTGTTTTCTTCCTGCATGACTTAATTTCCTGTCAATTTATTTTATTTGGAGTACACCTTGGTATTAGTATTCCTATCCTAGTATCACCAGTGACTTATTAGGCATTTGTACTGAAAATGTCGTACACTTTGGAAAGCAAACAAGTAGACAAAACCAGAAATCAAGAACACGTGGAAGGTTGTCATGGTTCATGAGGCTTATCATTTCTTTTCACTATACTGGATCGCCTAAACGAAGCGAGTGTTCTGCGAAAAATATTTTTTACAGTGCTGACATCTGCATGAGAGGCATGACGGGGAGCTTTCTGCAAAGCAGCAATCATAGACTGTGGAGGCTCACTTGAGATACTGGGAGAAGGTGAAGGGTTGGATGAGGAAGGGGTCCGTCCACTGACTGATGTGCATGACCCCGTAGCCAAAGTTGCTCTGGGACGTGCTCCACCATCTACAATGTTACTCAGCTCACATGACACATACTGGGCAGGCTTTGAGTTGCTGGGTGAGCTAACAGAGCGGGGCAGCACTGGACTAGTCTCTACTATAGTGCCCAAGGAACTGTTCCTGGATGAGCCTCGACTGCTATTTTGGCTCTGGACCCCTGAGCTGACTACACTACCAGACATGCTCTGCACCAAGCGTGGGGAGCGTGGACCCGGTGAAGTCTTTGGCGTAATTTGACCCGTCTCTTTTCTCTTGGTCAGGGCTTCCTTTAATAGCTGGACGGCTTCATAATGGCGAGCCTGAGCAGCGATCTGGATAGGTGTGAGTCCTTGATCATTTTTAAGGCCTGGATCAGCACCTGCCTCAACCAACACTCGAAGCACCTGCAGATGACCATATAAGGCAGCTGCATGTAGAGCAGACTCTCCATTCTGCAAATATAAAAAAAGTACATGAAATGTTTATCCAAAATATTATATTACAGTACACAGTACATTCTAATTATTATTTATCTGCCCTTCAAATAAAATCACATGATTTTTTTATTTCTGCCAAATTAAAATATACAGGTTGGCCATCACTAATCTGGCAATCAGTAATCCGGCACTAATTTTGGCTAGCATAATTTCAGATTTCCGGGGTTGCCATACCAACCTGCCACTACTGTTTGGTGGCGCTACTTGCTGCAAGTCATTCCAATTTCTTTTTCTCCATTTATTGTTATAACCTGCTTACTTTTAGCCCTAGCCATGGATCCAACGAATAAAAGAAATGCTTCTCGTTGTGTAAAGCACATACACAGTACATTGTCCATAAAACATAAGGTTTCTTTGAAGCCACTGTTGGTCGTCATGAGCTCAGCTCACTCAGATAAGCTGTGATCGGTAAATTTGGGCATACATATGAGAGAATAGGTCTGTGGTAAGTGTGCGCTATATAAAAAAAAATCCTACAGCACGCAGTGCATAATGAGAAAAAAATTGCGACCATGGTGTAAAACCAACTTTGCGGTGTATTTTCGTATGGTTTTTATGGTTGTATTCTCGTTTTTTGGTCTCATTTGATAGAATGGAAGATATATTACAGAAAGAGATATGATTTTGATTGGTTTCACGATGAATAGTACCTTGAAATTGAGCTTAAAGTGATGGAAATGTTCGATTTTTGCGGATGTTCAAGAGTAAACAAATGACGTCATTGTCCAATACGTGTCCAACTGGCTGGTCTAATATGCAGTCACAAATATGTTGACATTATTTACACAATTATTACAATAATGCAGTAGTCTGCATAACAGTAAATCTTCTATTTTTTGTGTGAATAAAAATTCAAAATGGAAAACAAGAGTAATATAAAAGGGGACTGGAGACATGACTAATGAACAGAGAAAATGCTATTTCAGTGCCAGGAATGTCTGCATTGTTTATTCTGGACCCTATTTTGAAATTGTCATCTTTTGAAATTTGTGAGAAATTGGCCAAATTACCGATATCTGACCACTTTATTGGGTAGCTGAAATAGGTGAATGGGCAGTTTCTTGTACTCATTCAACAGAGTAGAAGGAATACTAGCGAAATAGCTTCGAGTTTGGTAGACTGAAACAATGGAATGGGTTTAGCACTTCTCCTTGAATGTGTTCAGATATTTGAGAGTGGACTTTTCAGCGGATGGGTTTATGAAGGAAGAGGAAAACCATAGAACTGATGAAGGAAAAAAGGTGGGTGGTGCATTGTGGTATTTTTAGAGACAAAGAACATTATCCACAGAGGCAAAGAAGGGAATGTATGAGAGTATAGTGCTACCAACACTCTTATATGGGAGTGAAGCATGGGTTGTAAATGCTGCAGCAAGGAGGCTGGAGGCAGTGGAATGTCGTGTCTAAGGAAAATGTGTGGTGTAAATATTATGCAGAGAATTTGAAGTGTGGAAATTAGGAGGTGTGGAATTACTAAAAGTATTATTCAGAGAGCTGAGGAGGGGTTGTTGAGGTTGTTTGGTCATTTAGAGAGGATGGAGCAAAATAGGATGACTTGGAGGGTGTATAAATCTGTAGTGGAGAGGAGGAGGGGTTGGGGTCATCCTAGGAAAGGATGGAGGGAGGGGATAAAAGAAGTTTTGTGTGCAAGGGGCCTGGACATGCAGCAGACATGTGTGAGTGTGTTAGATAGGAGTGAATGGAGACAAATGGTTTTTGGGACTTGACAAGCTGTTGGAGTGTGAGCAGGGTAATATTTTGTGAAGTGATTCAGGGAAAGCAGTTAGCCAGACTTGAATCCTGGAGGTGGGAAGTGCAATGCCTGCACTTTAAAAGAGGGGTTTGTGATACTTGCTGTTTGGTGACATGTGAACTGTCATATCTATGCACCTCTGCAAAGACACTGATTATGTGTGAGTGTGTTGAATGATGGTGAAAGTGTCTCTTTCTTTTCTGGGCTACCCTGCCTCAGCAGGAGATGGCCGGCATGTTGAAAAAAAAAAAATAATTATAATTTCATTATAGAGGCATTAACAATGATAAAATTAATGAACAGATATAAATCAAACAAGAAGATGCCCAAAGATGAATGCATGTAAATAGTCATGTATGCAGGTTTTAAGATATTTGATAAGGAGGCCTTTCATTTACCAGGGGCTTTTACAATAGACTGAGCACAATACTAAATACCTTAAGGAGTCCCAGACATGGCTTGAATGGCAGCAGCTCATGAACCACCTCCACATGACCCTTGTGGGAAGCTTTGAACAGTGGTGTTGCCCCATCCTGAAATACACACCATAAATTATAACACTACAAAATAATAATTTATTTTCATTTATGAAAACATACTAAACCTGACATGCTGTAGAGTGTGAGCAAGGAAACATTTATTTATAAGGCAGTCAGTGAAATCAGTTAGCCAGTTAGCCCTGGAGGTGAAAAGGGCAGTGCTTACACTCTGAAGGGGTGGGGATCCTGCACTTCAGAGGGCCATCTAAACTGTGATGCCAGCATGCTTCTGGCAAGACAGTGATTGAATGAATGATGGTGAATGCATTTCCTTTCATTTTTTGGGGGGTCACATATACAGGTATTTGTTCTTACAAACTTAAATGAAAAAAGTTCAGATATACATATCTCAAAATACCAACTGCATTACTTTTGTTTTTCTTTTTTTGCCACCATGCTTCAGTGGGATACAGCCAGTTTGTTGAAAAAAAAACTATTATAATTGTTCTGGAATGTACATTTTTTTTAATTACAGTAAAGCTTATTTTAGTTCACTGAATTATAGTAAAGGAAATCTAAAATAGAGAAATCAATAAGCTAGTGTTTACAAAATACTAATAATTATACGCAATTGTAGTTCTCCATGGGAAAGTGGAACAGAATTCTTCCTCTGTAAGCCATGCGTGTCAATAAGAGGCAACTAAAAATGCCGCAAGCAAGAGGCTAGTAACCCGTTCTCCTGTATAAATTACTAAATTTTAAAAAGAGAAACTTTCATTTATTCTTTTTAGGTCACCCTGCCTCAGTGGGATATGGCCAGTTTATCTGGAGAGATGCTAAAATATTTCTGTATTTTTAAATACACTATATAACAAATATATTATTTAGGCGATTGTCACCATTTGTTTATCAATTTAAAGTACAGTAAATATTACATTACTACATGACACTCACAAAAATTATTCAAGAAGAAATGGATGGGCAATTGCATTTACAATACGGTATTCAGATTTGAAGAAAGATTTCAATAGATCTTCCTTTTTTTTTTTTCCAACAAGTCGGCCGTCTCCCACCGAGGCAGGGTGACCCAAAAAGAAAGAAAATCCCCAAAAAGAAAATAATTTTATCATCATTCAACACTTTCACCTCACTCATACATAATCACTGTCTTTGCAGAGGCTATCAGATACAACAGCTGAGAATAAGTCCCTCCCAGCTGTCACTATCCCAGACCCCTCCTTTAAAGTGCAGGCATTGTACTTCCCATTTCCAGGACTCAAATCCAACTAAATCAATTAACTGGTTTCCCTGAATCCCTTCACAAAATGTTACCCTTCTCACACTCCAACAGCTCATCAGGTCCCAAAAACCATTTGTCTCCATTCACTCCTATCTAACACACACACACATGCTTGCTGGAAGTCCAAGCCCCTCACCCACAAAACCTCCTTTACCCCCTCCCTCCAACCTTTTCGAGGACGACCCTACCCCGCCTTCCTTCCCCTACAGATTTATACGTCTCCAAGTCATTCTACTTTGATCCATTCTCTCTAAATGACCAAACCACCTCAACAACCCCTCTTCAGCCCTCTGACTAATACTTTTAGTAACTCCACACCTCCTCCTAATTTCCACACTCCGAATTTTCTGCATAATATTTACACCACACATTGCCCTTAGACAAGACATCTCCACTACCTCCAGCCGCCTCCTCGCTGCAGCATTTGCAACCCATGCTTCACACCCATATAAGAGTGTTGGTACCACTATACTTTCGTACATTCCCTTCTTTGCCTCCATGGATAACGTTTTTTGTCTCCACAGATACCTCAACGCACCACTCACGTTTTTTCCTTCATCAATTCTATGGTTAACCTCATCCTTCATAAACCCATCCGGTGACAAGTCAACTCCCAAATATCTGAAAACATTCACTTCTTCCATAATCCCTCTCTCCAATGTAATATCCAATTTTTTTTTATTTAAATCGTTTGATACCCTCATCACCTTACTCTTATCTATGTTCACTTTCAACTTTCTACCTTTACACACCCTCCCAAACTCGTCCACTAACCTTTGCAACTTTTCTTTAGAATCTCCCAAAAGCACAGTATCATCAGCAAAAAGTAACTGTGTCAACTCCCATTTTGTATTTAATTCCCCATAATTTAATCCCACTCTTCTCCCCAACACCCTAGCATTTACCTCTTTTACAACCCCATCTATAAATATATTAAACAACCATGGTGACATTACACAGCCCTGTCTAAGACCTACACACCCTAACCTGAGCCTCACTATCCTCATAAAAACTCTTTACAGCATTCAGTAACTTACTACCTATTCCATACACTTGCAACATTTGCCACATTGCTCCCCTATCCACTCTATCATATGCCTTTTCTAAATCTATAAATGCAATGAAAACTTCCCTACCTTTATCTAAATACTGTTCACATAGTATATGCTTCAATGTAAACACTTGATGTACACATCCCCTACCCACTCTAAAGCTTCCTTGCTCATCTGCAATCCTACTCTGTCTTACCTTTAATTCTTTGAATAATAACCCTACCGTACACTTTACCTGGTATACTCAGTAAACTTATTCCCCTATAATTCTTACACTCTCTTTTATCCCCCTTCCCTTTATATAAAGGAACTATACATGCTCTCTGCCAATCCCTAGGTACCTTTCCCTTTTTCATACATTTTTAAACAACAATACCAACCACTCCAACACTATATCCCCCCCTGCTTTTAACATTTCTGTCATTATCCCGTCAGTTCCAGCTGCTTTACCCCCTTTCATTCTACGTAATGCCTCATGCACCTCCCCCACACTCACATCCTGCTCTTCTTCACTCCTAAACGATATTATACCTCCCTGGCCAGTGCATGAAATTAACGCCTCCCTTTTTTCATCGACATTTAAAAGTTCCTCAAAATATTCCCGCCATCTCCCAGCATACATCAGGGGGATTACCAACAAAACCCTGGCTGTCTTCAAGCAGGCACTGGACAGGCACCTAAAGTCGGTACCTGACCAGCCAGGCTGTGGTTCGTACGCTGGACTGCATGCGGCCAGCAGTAATAGCCTGGTTGATCAGGCTCTGGTCCAACATGAGGCCTGGTCACAGACCGGGCCACGGGGGCGTTGACCCCTGGAATTCTCTCCAGGTAAACTCCAGGTAACCACAAACATAAATATCTGATAAATAAACCATTATGGTCATATTTTCTCACATGTCTGGTGACATCAGGATTGACACCATGGTTCAACAGAAGGCGTACGACCCCTTGGTGACCCATCTGTGAGGCAATCCACAGTGGACTGGCACCATCCACACGTCTTACATTAGCCTGCCACAGAAAGAC
>WNWK01001650.1:0-92500 GCA_009830355.1 Cherax destructor | reverse complement strand
GCTTTTGCTTTTTCAAGTCAAAAACTACAATAGTATATAATATGATATGAAATAGTACAATACAGTATTATAATGGTTTACCTTGGAGGCTTGATTGATCTTGCAGCCTTGATCCAGCAACAACGTGACAATATCAAGGAAGCCACCTTGGGCAGCAAAGAACAAAGCTCCCGTCCCAGTCTGTAAACAAAAGGCAGCAATGAAGAGCCATTCGTTGAGAGCAGAACACCTTGTATTTACTGTATATTTTAAGACATTTATGTTTCTTAGGAGGAAAACTTATTCTTTGTTTATCCATAAGCCTAAAAACTTAATTAAAGTTGTGGATTATAGCTGCTTACTAAGCAGCAATAATGTATAACCTTAATTAAGTGATAGTAGCATAATAATGTATTTTTTTTTTTTACATTTCCATGGTTATCACATCTTTCCGTACTTTCCACCCCTCAAGGGAGGTTCCTTGATGCTGATGAGGGGCTCTTGATCTAGGGAATTGGATCTGTGCTCCAGTTCCCTGAATTGAGCCTGAATACCTTCCATCCCCACCCCATGCGCTGTATAACCTATGGGTTTGGCGCTCCCCCATGATTATAATATAATAATAATAATCCGTACTTTCCAAATTGATTGGATAAATTTAACAGGTTTTTTTTTGTGCATGCTCAAGTTGATAGTTATCAGAAGATTAGAGCCACAGTGAGTCAAGGCATATTTTGTTGCCTAAGGAAGGTACAGATATAGCACCATTATGTTAATTCTGTTTAATAATAATTTATGTTGCAGATGTTGCAAATGTATGAAACAGGCAGTATGTTATTAAAAGCAGTAAAAACTTTATATTATGAGAGTGAAATTCAGGTTATGGTATGTAAGAGTGAGGGGAACTATTTACCAGTAAAAGCAGGCCTCAGGCATGGATGTAAAGTAAAGTAAAGTTTTATTTCATTGCAGATTGCAGATTACATAGGTATCGGTAGTTACAATGTAAATTGAGTGCAAGGAGAGCCACTGACATGCCATGGCATTAGGGGTTATTTATTGTATGTACAGATGGAATTGTAAAAGAAGTAACTGATAGGGTTTGGGGAGAGGAGCAGTATTAACAGATAATGAATTTGATACAAAGTGGGAGTTGTCTTTGTCGATAATTCAATCCTTCTGAGAGATTCTGAAGAGAAGTTGCAAAGGTCAGTGGGCAAGTTTGGAAGTGTGTTTAAAATAAAGAAATTTAAAGAAACCCCACAACAGAGCAAGATGATGAAAGGAAAAAAAAAATTAGGAAATAAAAAAAAATGGATATCAGATTGGAAGGAAGAAGTATAGCATAAGTGAATGTACATTATTTATATTTTTGAGACTAGATGTATCAGATCAGTCTATGAGACTAAACAAACCACAGAAAAGATGAAGGAAAAAAGATAGGTGGAGTGTGGAGGCAGGCATAGTATGTTGAGAGAAAGAAGTTTTTATTTATGGAGGCAAAAGAGAGGAATGTCCCAGAGTACTGTGGTACTGTACTAACTCTTTTATATGGCTATGAGGTATGGGGTTAAAACTTTGCAGTAGGGAGAAATTGGGAGTGCAGAAATTAGAAAATGCCATGGGGTCACGAAAGGCATTTTTCAGAGTTAAGAAGGGGTTGTTGAGGTGATTTGGGAATTTAGAGAGGTTAGAACAGAATAGGATAATCAAGAGGGTGTATAAATCTAGGGTGGAAGGGAGGATGGGTAGTGGTCATACCTAGAAGGGTTGAAAAGAGGGTGTGAAGGAGGTTTTAAGTGGCAGAGGCTTGAGCATCCAGCAGGCATACGTAAGTTTACTAGATCAGGTGAGTGGAGACTAGATGGTTTTAGGGATTTGAAGTTCTGTTGGAGTATGAGCATTAATGAAGGATTTCCAATATAAAGCGCTATATGAGACTCAAATTTACCACAACTAATTATTACTATATCTTGATTTCAGTCAAAAAACTTTGCTGCCTACAGTATGAAAATGGGGTATATTATAAAGCTGGAAAATAGAAGAAAACACCCCATATCAATCATGTGGATACTAACGTAAATGTTAAAACAAATACTATCTGCATGTATAATTTCTGTTACTACAAATCTAGCCAAACACAACAGCCTGAAGGAGTTCAAATTATTTCACATAGCTCGTCTCTGCCTCTTAACTATATTGGTGATGTATGTTGCTCTGGTCCAACATGAGGCCTGGTCACAGACCGGGCCGCAGGGGCGATGACCCCTGGAATTCTCTCCAGGTAAACTTCAGGTATGGGAGAGTATTGCAAAATGATAAACCCACATATTTGGATCTTTAAATGTACATATGGTAACTGTTGGAGAATGTATAGTGCAAGAGTAAACTAACATATGGTAGCTGTTGAAGTGAATATTGCAATGGTAAATTTGCTTGGCTGTGTCAGTGCAAAGAACCCTTCTTGAGAGGGCAGACTGACTTTAATATCTTTATTATGCACCCTATACCCATTCTGTGGGCGGTAGTCAAAAGATTACACAAGAACATAATAGGTCCTGGGACTGGGTCACAGAGATATGATAGCAAAATGAGATACAGTGTTTAGATTTAGTTTTTGCCACCGAAATGGCCAGTTTATTGTGCACCCCATATCCATCCTGTGGACGGTAGCGCAAGAGCATACGGATACACAAAAGGCCTAGGAACTAGGCCCCAAAAGGGTTAACAGGTGCACATATGGATTTATATCTACAGTTCACTTATGATGAAGGTAGTAGGTTGGTAGACAGCAACCACCCAGGGAGGTACTACCGTCCTGCCAGGTGACTGTGAAACAGAAACCTGAAACTGTTTTACATGATGGTAGGATTGCTGGTGTCTTTTTCTGTCTCATAAACACGCTGGATAACAGGTATATCTAGCTACTTCTACTTACACTTTTAGGTCACACTACACTGGCATACACATGCATATATATACATACACACATCTAGGTTTTTTTTCTTTTCTTAATAGCTCTTGTTCTTTTTATTTTCTATATTGTCCATGGGGAAGTGGAAAAGAATCTTCCTCCGTAAACACGTGTCGTATGAGGCGACTAAGATGCCGGGAGCAATGGGCTAGTAACCCCTTCTCCTGTACAAATCTACTAGAAACAGAAGAAGAAAAACTTTATAAAATTGGGTTGTCTGAATGTGCGTGGATGTAGTGCGGATGATAAGAAAGAGATGATTGCCGATGTTATGAATGAAAAGAAGTTGGATGTCCTGGCCCTAAGCGAAACAAAGCTGAAGTGTAGGCGAGTTTCAGTGGGGAGAAATAAATGGGATTAAGTCAGAGTATCTGAGAGAGTTAGAGCTAAGGAAGGGGTAGCAATAATGTTGAAGGATCAGTTATGGAAGGAAAAAAGGAATATAAATGTGTAAATTCAAGGATTATGTGGATTAAAATAAGGGTCGGATGCGAAAAGTGGGTCATAATAAGCGTGTATGCACCTGGAGAAGAGAGGAGTGTAGAGGAGAGAGAGAGATTTTGGGAGATGTTGCTAATGTATAGGAACTTTGAACCAAATGAGAAGTATGTGGTAGGGACCAAATGCTAAAGTGGAGAAACATGCAGAGGTGGTAAGGTAAGTTTGGGGTGCCAGGTAAATGATAATGGAGCCCTTGATTGAACTTTGTATAGAAAGGGTTTAGTTATAGGTATACATATTTTAAGAAAAAGAGGATAAATAAGTATACAAGATATGATGTAGGGCGAATGACAGAAGGTTTGTTGACTATGTATTGTAGATAAAAGACTGTTGAGTAGACTTCAGGATGGTACATGTTTATAGAGGGGCTACAGATATATCAGATCACTTTTTTAAGTTATAGCTACAGTGGGAGTAAAAGGTAGATGGGATACAAGGAAAATAGAATCAGTAAGTAAAAGAGAGGTGAAGGTTTATAAACTAAAGAGGAGGCAGTTAGGGTAAGATATAAACAACTATTGGAGGATAGATGGGCTAGTGAGAGGTAGGCAATGGGGTCGAAAATGTATGGGGTAGATTTAAAAATGTAGTGTTAGAGTGTTCAGCAGAAGTTTGTGGTTACAGGCGAGTGGGTGCGGAGGGAAGAGGAGCGATTGGTGGAATGATGATGTAAAGAGAGTAGTAAGGGAGAAAAAGTTAGCATATGAGAGGTTTTTACAAAGTAGAAGTGATGCAAGGAGGGAAGAGTATATGGAGAGAAAAAGAGAGGTTAAAAGAGTGGTGAAGCAATGTAAAAGAGAGCAGATGAGAGAGTGGGTGAGATGTTATCAGCAAATTTTGTTGAAAATAAGAAAAAGTTTTGGAATGAGATTAATAAGTTGAGGAAGCCTAGAGAACAAATGGATTTGACAGTTAAAAATAGGAGAGGAGAGTTATTAAATGGAGAGTTAGAGGTATCGGGAAGATGGAGAGAATATTTTGAGGATTTGTTAAATGTTGATGAAGACAGGAAGCTGTGATTTCGTGTGTAGGGCAAGGAGGAATAACATCTTGTAGGAGTGTGGAAGAGCCAGTTGTGGGTGTAGGGAAGTTCGTGAGGCAGTGGGTAGAATGAAAGGGGGTAAGGCAGCTGGGATTGATGGGATAAAGATAGAAATGTTAAAAGCAGGTGGGGATATAATTTTGGAGTGGTTGGTGCTATTATTTAATAAATGTATGGAAGAGGGTAAGGTACCTAGGGATTGGCAGAGAGCGTGTATTGTTCCTTTGTATAAAGGCAAAGGGGACAAAAGAGAGTGCAAAATTATAGGGGAATAAGTCTGTTGAGTGTACCTGGTAAAGTGTATGGTAGAGTTATTATTGAAAGAATTAAGAGTAAAACAGAAAGCAGGATAGCAGATGAACAAGGGGGCTTTAGGAAAGGTAGGGGGTGTGTAGACCAAGTGTTTACAGTGAAACATATAGGTGAACAGTATTTGATAAGGGTAAAGATGTTTTTGTGGCATTTATGGATTTGGAAAAGGCGTATGATAGGGTAGATAGGGGGCAATGTGGCAGATGTTGCAGGTGTATGGAATAGGAGGAAGGTTACTGAAAGCAGTGAAGAGTTTTTATGAGGATAGTGAGGCTCAGGTTAGAGTGTGTAGGAGGGAAGGGACTATTTCCCAGTAAAAGTGGGCCTTAGACAAGGATGTGTGATGTCACCGTGGTTGTTCAATATATTTATAGATGGGGTTGTAAGAGAAGTGAATGCGAGGGTCTTGGCAAGAGGTGTTGGGCTAAAAGATAAAGAAGCAAATACAAAGTGGGGGTTGTCACAGTTGCTTTTTGCTGATGACACTGTGCTTTTGGGAGATTCTGAAGAGAAGCTGCAGAGGTTGGTGGATGAATTTGGTAGGGTGTGTAAAAGAAGAAAATTGAAAGTGAATATAGGAAAGAGTAAGGTGATGAGGATAACAAAAAGAATAGGTGACGAAAGATTGGATATCAGATTGGAGGAGAGAGTATGGAGGAGGTGAATGTATTCAGATATTTGGGAGTGGACATGTCGGGATGGGTCTATGAAGGATGAGGTGAATCATAGAATTGATGAGGGGAAAAGGGTGAGTGGAGCACTTGGAGTCTGTGGAGACAAAGAACCTTGTCCATGGAAGTAAAGAGGGAATGTATGAGAGCATAGTTATACCAACGCTCTTATATGGGTGTGAAGCATGGGTGATGAATGTTGCAACGAGGAGAAGGCTGGAGGCAGTGGAGATGTCATGTCTGAGGTCAATGTGTGGTGTGAATATAATGCAGAGAATTCGGAGTTTGGAAATTAGGAGGAGGTGCGGATTACCAAAACGATTGTCCAGAGAGCTGAGGAGGGGTTGTTGAGGTGGTTTGGACATGTAGAGAGAATGGAACGAGACAGAGTGACTTCGAGAGTGTATAAATCTGTAGTGGAGGGAAGGCGGGTAGGGGTCGGCCTAGGAAAGGTTGGAGGGAGGGGTAAAGGAAGTTTTGTGTGCGAGGGCTTGGACTTCCAGCAAGCATGTGAGCGTATTTGATAGGAGTGAATGGAGGCATATGGTTTTTAATACTTGACGTGCTGTTGGAGTGTGAGCAAAGTAACATTTATGAAGGGATTCAGGAAACCGGCAGGCCGGACTTGAGTTCTGGAGATGGGAAGTACAGTGCCGGCACTCTGAAGGAGGGGTGTTAATGTTGCAGTTTTATAACTGTAGTGTAAAGCACCCTTCTGGCAAGACAGTGATGGAGTGAATGATGATGAAAGTTTTTCTTTTCGGCCACCCTGCCTTGGTGGGAATCGGCCGATGTGTTAATAAAAAAAATAAAAAATATATTTAGAAAGGATATAGTGGAAGTGCTGATTTGGCAATAGAGGTGCAGATGAGCGGAATAAATTCGCAGGAAGTGTCAATGAAGCGAGAATTTTGGGTAGTGAATGTGGCAGAATGTGAAATGGACCTGCTTAGCATAAACCAATAAGCCTACTGCGGTGTTCTACTGTCCCTATGTTCAAAGGTAGCTAACTTACATGCCTGGTAGCATTAGATTCTGCACCCTGCTCCAGTAGCTCCTTCACCAAGTCAACATGACCATTGGCAGCAGCTAGTATCAGAGGTGTCGTCCCATCCTGCAATGAAAAGTTAGCTCATTTTTTTTTTACTGACAAATCAATTTTATAGGCTAAGAGTTGTTATCATACCTCAGCTCATTTCAAAGCCCAGCCCTACCTAAGGTATACTACTACCCCCAGGATGCAACCCACAAAGGTCGACTAACACCCAGGTATCTATTTACTACTAGGTGAATAAGGGCAGATGGTGTAGGACACATGTCCAAAGTTCCCACCCATGCCGGAGATCGAACCAATAACACTCAGTACGTGAGCTGGGTGGGCTTCCAACTGAGCCATTACAAATTAAGCAATTATTATTATGAGAATGCTAAACCAAGCGGGGTCATTCTGAACCTAGTGAAATAGGAATTATTATTATTATTATAATCAAGGGGGAGCGCTAAACCCATAGGATTATGCAGCGCCTGTCGGGGGGGTGGAAGGTATTCAGGCTTAATTCAGGGAACCGGAGCACAGATCCAATTCCCTAGATCAAGAGCCCCTCAGCAACATCAAGGGTCCTTCCTTGAGGGGAGTGAAATAGGAAGCAATCAGATTCGATCCAAGGAAGTGGAGAGTACCACTTCCTTGGATCAAGAGCACCTCACCGGCGTCAGAGAACCTACTTTGAGAGGGCACAAATTATGTAAAATTAAATAAGCTTTATAACGTCCACTGAGAGAAATGTCTTCTTGAGAGGTTGCAGCTTCATATCAACACGACTGTACACATGGTTCAGGGGTCTCAAGTGTATTTAGGTACAATTTTATATCATTTTTGGATTAAAACTGTCTTACATAATAACACGTGTAGGTTACCTATGATAACCAAACTGACCTATTCCCATTGAGGTACTTGTAATACTTAATTTTAGCAGCTAACATGTGTCCCAGATGGTCTGGGAGATGATCTATGTCACTTATGGGTCATGAACCGTCTAAAATGCCTCTTTGGTACGAAAGGACTTGACAAACTTCACTTCTCAGAGATTCTTTTTCCAATACAGGATCACCTTGTTAAGTGGATTTACTTTATGAGATCTGACCACGATGAAAAAAGGAGTGATGGGGAATGGGAGGCTTATAATAAGGTTTGAGCCAAGAAAAGGAAGAAAAAGTCTTTTCCTTAATTTCAAAATAAAATTAAGTTTATTTCCTTAGATCAAGAGTCACTCGCCATCATCTAGGTTCCTTCCCTGACGGGATAAGGAAGAGAGAAGATGGTCTCACAAATATACGTCATAATTTTTGGCATAGGCGAATGAGAGGAAGATACACATGCAGCAAAATGAGAAATTTCCAAATGCCAGGAAGAGGTACAGTACTTCAACGTTTCAGCGGTCAAAATAAAAAGGTTGGACAACTATAGAGTAGAAGACAACTCAGTGGAGGTACACGGTATAATGATACCGAAAATATGGATGAAAGGACACGTGCATATATAAGTAAGTAAGTAAGTTTATTCAGGTATACACAAATACAGTTACATAGATCATCATACATAGCAGCATATGTGTAGAGAACCTAGGATAACCCAAAAAAGTCAGACAGAGTGACTTATTTCCATTGGGGTCATTTTAATACCTTAATATTATATACTGTAGCAGCATATCTTTAGTGGATGTGTTTCAGTCCTGGAACCTCATCTGAAGTGACCAAGGCCCAATGATCGAAATGTATCTAATAAAGATGTTCTGAGTGTATGCCTTTAATAAGTAAGTTTATTTAGGCATAGGTACACATAAGTACAATTATCATATCGTGTAAATTACCTAGGATAACCCCCAAAAAATTGTGCCCCTTCATCCAATTCAGTGCATATACTCAAATAAAAATACGTACATCTAGAATTAGTTTACGGTTTGTCAGTCGTAAGAGGCAGGTCCATAAACTGGATCTTAGCCTCAGGTAAAATTCAAGTAACTCTTGAGAGGTAATTCTAGACTAACTCACCCTGTCAGCACAGTCGACGTGGACCCTGCCTGTGTCCAGGACTCGAACAGTCTCCTCCACTTCACCTTTGACAGCTGCTGCATGCAGCCTCTGATCCAGCCTCGTGCACACCTGTAACAGAAGTGATGCTCTCTCAAACATCAGCTAATGTGTTATTTTTCTCCACTGGGCCAGCGAATATAATGTCTTCCTTTTATTTTGGCTTGACAGTAGATAATGTCAACTTCTCATGGCCAAAAACGATTACTGAGCATGTGTTTACTGTAATTACCTAAGGATAACACTATAGTCTTACTTGTACAATGTACTAGTGTACAGGATATCACTCAGACCAATGAGTCAAATATGTACACCTGCGGTCACTACGTTAGCTAGTACATTCCTATCTGTTAGACACCGTTTCTAGTACCACACACCAGTGGTTATTTTTTGCTATGCCCTATATAGGACTTGTTGCACCTATATAAGGGTAGGCATGCTCTTTCAGATTTTTTTCGTGCAACGGACAAGTGAAGTAGTATCAGCAGCAACACACACACCAAAAGGCATTTTTGAGCTCCCCCAGCGCTCGGGCTTCGGCTCAAAGCTGGGGTGTGACTCCAAAAGGATCCTGTAGTGCTTGCTGCCTTTGCACCTCCTGACATCGTCTGCTGCTATGCAGCTGCCTCACCCTTCGAGCCCAGTGTGGGTGGGGTTCGAGGCAGCCCAAGGTACCTAGCTTCTCCCTCCGAGCCCCGTGGGGGCGGGGATTGAGGCTGGGCCTGGGGACAACTGGTCCCAGACGATGAGGAGGTACTTGTACCTCCTTCCATGGCAGAAATTGATCTGAGACACTCCCACAACAGGGAGCCAAGGCCGGGCCACCTCTTGGAAAAGGCCCGGGCCGGGCGATTATACCGGCGAATCTACATTTTTCAGATTACCAATTTTTCACATCCGTCTGTGTTGTGTTTGGGGACAACCCTATTGGAAAACTTACCTACATGCCACTACTTCAACGATACGAGGGTGTTCCGGGGGTCAACACCCCCGCGGTCCGGTCCATGACCAGGCCTCGCGGTGGATCTGAGAAACAATTCTTGGTGCACTTACTACGTTACTAGAAGCGTGAAGTATAAACAAGGTCCTAGAACATTGTAACACATACCATGTCCACGTTACTAGAAGCGTGAAGTATAAGGCTCTAGAACACTGCAACACATCATGTGTCCAGCTCATTAGAACATTGCAACATACACTATACTGGTCAAGACATGTGACGTGCACACTATAACAGTTAGTTGTGCCGAACATTGCAACATCCTGGGGTCCCGCAATGTTGAACATTGCAACACACACTGGTGTCATGGACACTAGGACACTGCAACACATCCTCTTATCCTGCACACTAGAAACATACAGTACCACAAGTTTTATTGTGCAGACCTCTGCTGTGGTTCTAATTCCAACATGTGAAGGCAAAGCACATTGTTCTAACCTATTTCTTTGATACCTCTCTTCTAGTATTATTATTATTATTATTATAATCAAATAGAAGCGCTAAACCACAGGGGTTCTCTCTTCTAGTAGCCACTCTGACAGAATGTGTAAGCAGTAAGTTTGGTTCAAAGCCCATGAGTCATAAGGCCGTATTTCACCTGTATACTAACGTCAAGAATACCTTATGCTTTAAAATATGCTTGAAAGTAAAATTCTTATATAGCTGCACCTCCCGGTATATATACTGTGTTGATGACATATGTGCAGTGATCTAGTATATTGCTTAAAGTTAATCCACAGGCGCAGTTCGGAGCCACACAAAACGTCAAAATTAGCTAATCAAATTTTTATCAGATAATTATCATGTTTACTCTCTCATATTTAGAATGAATACAATTTACTCTTCAAAACAAACATATGATGGATAGTGGCTCAATGATAAGCCTTCGACTCATAACAGATGAACCCGGGCTCAGTCCTGAGGAGGGTAAAGATGCTGGGCATATTTCGTTTTTTTTCTTCTCCATTATCTATATAGTCCACACAATCCTTACATCTTATTACTACTTCCCTGAACTTGGTTCCAACACAGTGGTTAGTATGCTGGTCTGGGAACGTTACAGACTCCGGTTCGAATCCCACAGGTGCTTTCGACTGCAATTCTTATTTGCATTTCAAAGTTCAGACTCGTGAAGAAGAGTGAATTGGATATCCTTGGCAGGGTGTAGGTACCCACGTGCCAAGGGCAATCATATAAATGGAATGGATCCTGATATATACTTCGTGACGTCTGAGTGGCTAGTTTATTGTGCACCCACATCTCATTCTGTATGTGTGGTGATTGAAAAGAACATTACAGATCACAATGGGTCTTTGTTATACCCCACTGCGTGTAGTTACATCTTTAAAAATACTAGTCATTTCATCTATTACAATTTCTACACATAGCTAATGTACACAATTATTATTATTATTATTATTATTATTAGTATCAAAAGAAGCGCTAAACCACAAAGGTTACACAGCTAATGTACACAATAATATATGGACACAGTCTGAAGATAATACAAGTGTGGAAAATTTTGAATTTTTCTAAATTTAGCATGTTTAAATTTGAAAAGTATAATAATGTATTAAAATGCGATGCTATTTGGACCCTTCGATAAATTTCGAGTGAGGGGGGGGGGGGTTGGAACAGCTGCTGAGTGTCGCTGGGGGGGCGTCATTTTGTAATTTGTGAGCATTGGTTGTAGCAGAAAATTCTGCTAATAATTCGGAGTCTTCAGAGCCAAATTGGGAGGTTTTGGCCTGAATTTGTAATAGGAACCCGTGTTAATGTCCCCTGCTGAAGTATTGGGAGAGGAAATCTGCGGGAACAAGTATCTTGTCATTACCATTCAGTCAGTCAGTGTAAAATGTGGGTAAATTCTCAAAATTTCAGATAACAATGAAGTGATTCGCCATTTCCTCCAGGGTTTGTTTGGACGCAATATGATGAAAATTATTTTGAAAATCAACAAGTTGAAGAATGCGCACTTGTGTAACATTTGGGAATCTTTATTGAGGAAACGTTTCTGCAGCCACTAGCTGGCGAAAATAACAGAGGAATATTAGGAAGAGTATGAAGTAATCAGTCCCCCAGTCTGGAGTCGATGGGGTCAGTCCATCAATCTTTAGAAATGTACAGCATATGTGCCGAGAAGTTTCTTAAATAATGCAGTCAGATGAGTAGAAACAGGGGGAGGCGGAGTCACCACTGGACAAATCCACTAGTGTAAGTAGGTCATGCTTATAGGTTAGGTAAAGCGCTGAAGGTATCCCTGTATCAAGATCCCAAGATGTTACAGTGTTTGAGAGGTGTGATGAAAATGGTTTTGAAAAGTGACAAGTTCAAATATGAGACGCCTGTGTAACATATGAAAATAGTATACACTAAAATATAAATTTACATGATACTTTAATGCAAATTGATCATTCAGTGAAATATATTTAATTAAAAATTAATGTTTAATTAAAGCTTAATTTTCAGATGATTAAAAAGCAAATAAGGAAGTAATGATGTAATAATAGTTGGAACATGATTAAATTTAGAAATTTAAGAACCTGTTATAATTTACAACTAGGATGCAAGACTTTAATGGCAATTTAATAACATTAGAAACCGCTTTCGGGAAAATAAATACATCATCACACCATGTAGTAAGTTGTTACACATTTTTAGCCCTTTTATTTGTATCGAGTTTCTATAGAGGTTGAGATGAACACGAGGAATACCCACGAGGTATTACTTTCCACCGTGTTGAAGATTGTGTTCGGATTATTAACCCAGAGAGTTGGTAACCCAGGATAACCCAATAAAACAATATCATCAGACGGTCTTGGTTATGTCCACTGACATACTTTAATCCTCTCCTCAAGGATGCGACCTATAACAGTCACCTAAGACCCTCCTACCTACTTACTGCTAGGTAAACTGGTGCAGCACCTATAACAGTCACCTAAGACCCTCCTACCTACTTACTACTGGTAAACTGGTGCAGCACCTATTACAGTCACCTAAGACCCTCCTACCTACTTACTGCTGGTAAACTGGTGCAGCACCTATTACAGTCACCTAAGACCCTCCTACCTACTTACTGCTAGGTAAACTGGTGCAGCAGCTATAACAGTCACCTAAGACCCTACCTACTTACTGCTAGGTAAACTGGTGCAGCAGCTATAACAGTCACCTAAGACCCTACCTAGTTACTGCTAGGTAAACTGGTGCAGCAGCTATAACAGTCACCTAAGACCCTACCTACTTACTGCTAGGTAAACTGGTGCAGCAGCTATAACAGTCACCTAAGACCCTCCTACCTACTTACTGCTAGGTAAACTGGTGCAGCAGCTATAACAGTCACCTAAGACCCTACCTACTTACTGCTAGGTAAACTGGTGCAGCAGCTATAACAGTCACCTAAGACCCTACCTACTTACTGCTAGGTAAACTGGTGCAGCAGCTATAACAGTCACCTAAGACCCTACCTACTTACTGCTAGGTAAACTGGTGCAGCAGCTATAACAGTCACCTAAGACCCTCCTACCTACTTACTGCTAGGTAAACTGGTGCAGCAGCTATAACAGTCACCTAAGACCCTACCTACTTACTGCTAGGTAAACTGGTGCAGCAGCTATAACAGTCACCTAAGACCCTACCTACTTACTGCTAGGTAAACTGGTGCAGCAGCTATAACAGTCACCTAAGACCCTACCTACTTACTGCTAGGTAAACTAGTGCAGCAGCTATAAGGAAATATGCTCAACGTTTCCGCCAGCAAACTTCATTTTCTCTGTATATTCTATATTAGTTGACCTGATAGAAATACTGCTTGAGAGAAGGGGAAAGTAATTAAGGGTAAAATCAGGGTGAGGTGATTAAAGCATGCTAAGAACGAGGGTAATCATCCGTAATTAAGTTATTTTAATCAAGCCAGACCAGAAGCCTTTGTGTAACCCCTGTTTTGGACTGATAATATTATAGTTAAGACTCACCTCTCCAAATTTACGTGCTTAATAGCATTGATAAAGATGCTAATTGAAGCATCATTACAAAGTCAAAGTCAATATTGTTTTGGTTTCAAGTGAGATATTCGAAATGTCAGCGATAAAAAAGGTAGGGTAAGTTATTTTATCCGTGATTATACCGGAATTTGGAGGTGATATTTTATAGATCCAGATATGATCTAGAAGTGAGGTTTATGTCTCAGTGATTCTAGTCCAGTGGGTCAGGTGATCGAGGGTGCTAGGAGGCAAGAATACATACTGCTAGGGAAGCTCGACACCTGGAGGATATTTGTTTTACAAACATTGATGTTGAAATCTCCAGCAATTATTAAAGTTTTTATTATGCTTACTGTTTATCAGGTTTCTCAGGTTGTCAATGAATCTTAACAAATTATGTGATTGTGTAACTCACTCTAATTATTAGATTATTACTATTGTTTGTTAGAATTGAGTTAATATATATTCATTATCACAGAAAACAACAGGGCTTCACTTTTTCTGTTTGTTCTACAGTTGTTGATAGTGAATACCCAGGTATGTTGAATACTCTAGTAAGGTGGAGTTTTAACAAGGACTGCACCACTTGGTTGTTTTGGGGAGGACACGACCGTGATGCTGGTGGATACGATACCGGAGAGGACTATTGTGTTGGTTGTGGCAAGATCTTGGGTGACAGGAACACGCTGGAGGTGGTGCTGCTGGGGAGAGGACACATTGCAGCTATGGTGATGGTGGGGAAGCAGGACATAGGGTGGTTCCTGGCAGACGGTGGAGTAAGACGCAGGGCTGGTGTGGCAAATATTACGTCAGCAGGGAAGGCCACTATTGACTTCTCAGTATGTGTAGTGTGTCTAACCTCACCCATCCATCCACCCACCCTCCACTCATGCACACGTGGACCCAATAATAGAAATAACCAAGATCAAAACACACACACACACCTACAGAACAGGCCAGGTATCTATCGGCAAGTGTTTCTGACACCTTACTGAACTAACACAAACAATTTCTAGTACTAGCACTGCCTCTTGTATATGTGAATAACATACCAGATGGGACTGAGTCAGGTTTATGGCTGTTTGCTGATTATGTAAAATTAATAAGGACAATAAATACCAATGAAGACAAGGAAATGCTAGAATTGGATCTAGAAAAATGAGTGATCAGATAAGTAGTTACTTGAATTCAACCCCAGCAAATATAAGGCAAGAAGATTGGGAAAAGAAAAGAAGACTGGACACGGAATATAGACCCGGGTGGGGGGACAGAGGCACAACATGGTACCGGAGGTGATGGATAAATATATTAAGTTTACTATGGGAAATTTATATTCAGTTGCATCACATCAGGTTTTAGGAATCTGGCTGAAATGTTATCATGTCTGGCGCTTCTGGTTGAGTTCAGCTTAGTTCCTTTTGTACAAATCTTGTCAATGATGTACCTAGAGAGATCAAGAGACCTACGTGTCAATGATGTACCTAGAGAGATCAAGAGACCTAAGTGTCAATGATGTACCTAGAGAGATCAAGAGACCTAAGTGTCAATGATGTACCTAGAGAGATCAAGAGACCTAAGTGTCAATGATGTCCTAGATCAAGACCTATAATGAGTACCTAGAATCAAGAGACCTAAGTGTCAATGATGTACCTAGAGAGATCAAGAGACCTAGTGTCAATGATGTACCTAGAGAGATCAAGAGACCTACGTGTCAATGATGTACCTAGAGAGATCAAGAGACCTACGTGTCAATGATGTACCTAGAGAGATCAAGAGACCTACGTGTCAATGATGTACCTAGAGAGATCAAGAGACCTAAGTGTCAATGATGTACCTAGAGAGATCAAGAGACCTACGTGTCAATGATGTACCTAGAGAGATCAAGAGACCTAAGTGTCAATGATGTACCTAGAGAGATCAAGAGACCTAAGTGTCAATGATGTACCTAGAGAGATCAAGAGACCTAAGTGTCAATGATGTACCTAGAGAGATCAAGAGACCTAAGTGTCAATGATCTACCTAGAGAGATCAAGAGACCTACGTGTCAATGATGTACCTAGAGAGATCAAGAGACCTACGTGTCAATGATCTACCTAGAGAGATCAAGAGACCTACGTGTCAATGATGTACCTAGAGAGATCAAGAGACCTAAGTGTCAATGATGTACCTAGAGAGATCAAGAGACCTAAGTGTCAATGATGTACCTAGAGAGATCAAGAGACCTAAGTGTCAATGATGTACCTAGAGAGATCAAGAGACCTAAGTGTCAATGATGTACCTAGAGAGATCAAAGACCTAAGTGTCAATGATGTACCTAGAGAGATCAAGAGACCTAAGTGTCAATGATGTACCTAGAGAGATCAAGAGACCTAAGTGTCAATGATGTACCTAGAGAGATCAAGAGACCTAAGTGTCAATGATGTACCTAGAGAGATCAAGAGACCTAAGTGTCAATGATGTACCTAGAGATATCAAGAGACCTAAGTGTCAATGATGTACCTAGAGAGATCAAGAGACCTAAGTGTCAATGATGTACCTAGAGAGATCAAGAGACCTACGTGTCAATGATGTACCTAGAGAGATCAAGAGACCTAAGTGTCAATGATGTACCTAGAGAGATCAAGAGACCTACGTGTCAATGATGTACCTAGAGAGATCAAGAGACCTACGTGTCAATGATCTACCTAGAGAGATCAAGAGACCTACGTGTCAATGATGTACCTAGAGAGATCAAGAGACCTAAGTGTCAATGATCTTCCTAGAGAAATCAAGAGACCTAAGTGTCAATGATCTTCCTAGAGAAATCAAGAGACCTAAGTGTCAATGATCTACCTAGAGAGATCAAGAGACCTGTGTCAATGATCTACCCGGTGGCGGCGACGGCGGCGCCGGTGGTGGTGGTCGATTACTGACGTCTGGAGCCTTCAAGTCTGTACATTCCTCGTCTACCCACTGACCTACTGTTATCTCTTATAAGAACGACCAGTTTTTTTTTTTTTTGCATATATTATAAAAGCGATGATACTGTTTGTGTGTGTGTGTACTCACCTAATTGTGGTTGCAGGGGTCGATACTTAGCTCCTGGCCCCGCCTCTTCACTGACCGCTACTAGGTCCTCTCTCTCCCTGCTCCATGAGCTTTATCATACCTCGTCTTAAAGCTATGTATTGTAAACAGCCTATTCAGAGGCTCTTTCAAACTACGCGGCACTACGGTGCTGCCATCTATAGGCCTATCAAGGTCGGGCTGGTCAGCCATGTTTCTTCCTCACTCTGGCGGCCTATCTACTCGAAACAGGTTCTACCCTTGCTGGCTCCCGGGTCCCCTCACGCTCTGCCCCCGTGTATACCTACACCTTCCCATTAATAAACTGAGTCTAGTCATCGGCCGTATCTCTACACCTACGCTGCCATTCTACTGCACCAGACGTAAGAAGCCAAGAAAATAGAGTTAACAGTATGGTTCCTGCCTCCACTATATCACTTGCTAGACTATTCCACTTCCTGACAACTCTATGACTGAAGAAATACTTCCTAACATCCCTTTGACTCGTCTGAGTCTTCAACTTCCAATTGTGACCCCTTGTTTCTGTGTCCCCTCTCTCAAACATCCTGTCTCTGTCCACCTTATCTATTCCACGCAGTATTTTGTATGTCGTTATCATGTCTTCCCTAACCCTCATGTCCTCTAATGTCGTCAGGCCGATTTCCCTTAACCTTTCTTCATAGGACATTCCCCTTAGCTCCGGAACTAACCTTGTTGCAAACCTTTGCACTTTCTCTAATTTCTTGACGTGTTTGACCAGGTGTGGGTTCCAAGCTGGTGCTGCATACTCCAATATGGGCCTGACGTACACAGTGTGTGTGTGTGTGTTATAGGCACATTATGCAGAGGCCAGGCTGGTGTAATTCTACCTTGCTGCTCCTTGCACTGTGGCTTCACCCAGCGACTTAAGTCTCCCATGTGATGTCACTTTACCAACATTCCAACACTACTAACTCGTAACTTAAGCTGACTGACCAGCTAGAATTTTCACTTTCTGGAAAGCGTTAGAATTAGAGGGATATGACTGAAGTGTAAATATGGAAGGCTTGGTTGCCTAAGATAACCCGTGAAAGCCGCCAAGCAGTGTACTTCACTGCTTTTGTGAAGCGCTTTGCAAGCTAACTATATTAAATTACATTTAAGATCTGCCATAGCTATATATTAATTTACTTAACTATTTAAAAAAATAATTTATTAAAGAATCCTGTGTAAAATTCAATACTATTTGCCTTAATATATGACTCGTAGATCTAAATTAATGTTTTTTTTTTTTTTCTGGCATCGATCGAGCCCAACTGTGCTCATGTTAATGTAACATCACGTAGTGGAATATCGCATACGAAACACTATTTTATCTAAAAGTCACGTTAAAAAACATGAACCTTTTAGAAGGAAGATGCCAAGTGAAGAAAATGATCCCAGCGGGACGAAATCATTTTCAATTTAAGAGAGTGTCCATGTTTGACAAGCGTCGAGGCCTTGACCACCTATCCATACTAGGCTCCCACTCATTTATTAACTTCACTATTAATTCTTATACGTCATCTCTTACTCTTCTGTAGAAATATATACTCCTTGCATTCTCGCTCTTGTAGATCTTTAATTCACTTGCACTTTTTTTTTATCTGCTTCAAGTTTATACAGTTTATTTTTACTAAGCCATATCTTAATGATCGCACTTATTTTTTTTGGTCTGAACAGTTAATGAACTTTTTTTTTTACATGTTTAACATTTGGGACTAACTTGTGAACTTTAAAAGAATGAATAAGATGCTTCGCCTAAATTTGTGAAGTTACTGGGAAAGTTATGTAAGCCTCTTAATATTCTTGATGAATAAACACTCCGGAAACTTACTTGATAAACAGCTAGCGAACACTGATAGCTATTTATGTGTGTGTTGTAGCGTTAAAACAATTCCGTAACCAAGTCCATATACAAGTAAACTACACTATCTCTATACTGCATGGATCAATATGTCAGCAGAACCCTACACATCTCCAGAGAGTGGTGATCCAGAGTTAACTCTGGACAATACGTTCTCTATTTGCAGGCACACACTAAAAATAAAAGTTATTTCCATATTTGTCACTTGACAACCTGATCGAATTACCCTGCTGCATTTTATTTGCATGAATCAAGCAGGTGGTGAGAGTGCTGGTTTTGGCTTACCTATATACTGGTTATATTGAATGTACTCACTATATCCTCCATCAGCCTCCCCTCAGGGATGAACTCCATGTACAAGAAAAAGCTATTTAAAAAGTAGTATTGTAAGGATTCTCGTTTGTGTCCTCGTCAGTAGGCTGTGACGTTTGCAATAGTTTAACACATTTTCTAAGTCTATAACTATAGTGAAAAATCATCATTATTTAAAAAAAAAAAAACTTGCACATTTTGTTCGCTTACTACATGATGCAAATGCCATGTATAAAAACAACAAGATAAAGTGAAAAACCAACTAAGTTGAGTGTAGACTAGAGGCTTGACAAGATTGATTGCTCACCAGGCTTCTGAAAGCTTCTCACATCCTTACTCTACTTTTTAAATATAATGTTTTAAAAATTTCGTATCCATGAGTATATTCGCATGTAATAATTCATTACAGACCTACATAATAAACCCTTAAGAATGCATTCACAATTGTCACTGTATTTTGTCGTGCATGATACAAATATTATTATAATCAAAATGAAACACTTAAGTTCCCACAAGTCATATAAGCCTGCAATGATACACCAACCTTACTCACACATCTTTCCACACAGGAATTTGCATATTTACAAATCCATTTTGCTTTAATGTTTTACATTATATTTGTACATCTTTACAATGGCACAGGAGAGTTGTAAAACATTCAGTGTTAACATAAATTCTGACATTGTTTACGAGCCGCAGTTGTGGTTGTTTGTAAACAACACCGTCGACAGCACCACCATCCCTTAACACTGCCAATGTCAAGGTGAATAATAAACGAAATGAGGTTTACTGGTGTAGCATCGTGAAGGTATAGTGATGTAAACACTTCTCACAGTAGATTAGATAATGTAACAGCGCCCTGGATGTAATATAATCCTGTGATGTATCGTCGTAACACTAAACGGATTAACTGCTGCATCAGGCTTCTCACACTTCCTCAACTTTGTGCTCTGTTTGCTAACCTGGAGGAGGATGATGTTATTCTAGTTGTCAAAGAATATCACCTGACATGAAAACTCATAAATTGACTAATTCATTGGTGCCGTTGACGTTATGGCAGAGGCGAGGACTGAAGCATCCAGTGACATGGGTTGCTGTTGAACGATATCTACTGTAGCAGATGTTAATCTGGTAGGTACTGACTCCACATTATACTATTACTATTACATTCACGAGGGAAGGGGAGCGTTAAAACCGTAATGTCATGAGAGGCAATAAGGTTCGATTCAAGGAAGGGGTGTTCAGGTGTAATTACCTAATCAAGAGCCGCTCATCAGCATGAAGGAACTGTGTCAGAGTCAATATCAGTAACGGGCCATTGCAGGGACAGCTGACTTACTAGTCAGTGGTGTGACATGAATGTGTTCCTTCCCTGGCTAAGTCTTCTCCTGTACACTGCTGTGTAGTCTTCCCCTGCACACATTGTGATGTGTAATCTTTCCCTGCTTAGACTGTGATGTATGGGGATGCGAACTCAACATGCTCTCAGGCTCCTCAAATATAATGTTAGGTATGGTCAAGGCCTACTAACTGCACATGGGTTATTAAGGCCACAATTTGCCTGTACATTAACATCAAGATGAGACATTAGAGAAATAAAATAAACTATATTATACACTGAGAAATAAAAAAAAACTCTGGGTTAATATATCCTGTATTTACTGAGTAATAAGTCAGAAAATATTATTATACATTAATTACAAGATATATACACATGGAGACATCCTGGATTAAAACAATAAAATATATATAAATAGATGCATAGAATTAATAGTGAGAGAGAGAGATAAATACTGGCTTATACAACACGAAGCTCATTTTGTTATTCCACATATATTATGAATAACTGGAGGCGTCACCTTGCCATACTGTGACAACGAAAACAATTACTGAAGGCCGCTACCTTCTACATTACCCATTAAACCGTACAGCGAGTATTACTTTATCACAGCTAACCGTTTAATATGATTGACAGTAACACTGGTGGGTCCCTGGGTGTGTACCCACATGACTCGCTCCACGAGGCTGCAAATTCAAGAGAGAAAGAATGCCCTTTGTGTGTTCAACTGCTCACGCTTCCTCTTCTGGTCATGAAAATCTCACTTCAGGGGCCCAAGACTGTTCAAGTGCCTCGCAGCATACATAAGGGGGATTACCAATAGACCCCTGGCTGTCTTCAAGCAGGCACTGGACAAGCACCTAAAGTCAGTACCTGACCAGCCGGGCTGTGATTCGTACGTCGGTTTGCAAGCGGCCAACAGTAACAGCCTGGTTGATCAGGCCCTGATCCACCATGAGGCCTGGTCACAGACCGGGCCGCGGGGGCGTTAACCCCCGGAACCCTCTCCAGGTATACTGTCACACACGGAATTATATAATAACGACGGCAATGAAGCGTCATTTAATGTTAAATATGGAAACTGGTCGGAGGAGGTACAACAATAATCATTTTATCATTACATTAAGCAGACATATTGAGAGTAAGAAATGTTGCAGCCATGTGCTTTAAACGAAGCTCTGGGTTATATGGTTGTAGTCGTCTTGATGGATGTAGTCGTCTTGATGGATGTAGTCATTGTGATGGATGTAGTCGTCTTGATGGATGTAGTCATTGTGATGGATGTAGTCGTCTTGATGGATGTAGTCGTCCTGAGACAGCCGTCACTCATCAGTTATGACTCATTCCATATGCTGACATATCAGTAATTTAATAACAAGACTGAGCCAAGGGAAGGTTCATCACCCACTCTTATATTGTTATGAGCTTCCTGCGCCATCTTCAGTGATGTAAGACAAGCTTTCTACTACAACATCTCTGACTCATCCTTCATAATCTTGCTCGTATACACACACACACACACACACACACACAGGTTAAGGGAAATCGGCCTGACGTCACTGGAGGACAGGAGGATTAGGGAAGACATGATAACAACATACAAAATACTGCGAGGAATCGACAAGGTGGACAGAGACATGATGTTCCAGAGATGGGACACATAAACAAGGGGTCACAATTGGAAATTGAAGACTCATATGAGTCAAAGGGATGTTAGGAAGTATTTCTTTAGTTAAAGAGTTGTCAGGAAGTGGAATAGTCTGGCAAGCGACGTAGTGGAGGCAGGAACAATACATAGTTTTAAAACGAGATATGATAAAACTCATGGAGCAGGGAGAGAGAGGACCTAGTAGCGACCAGTTAAGAGGCGGGGCCAGGAGCTATGACTCGACCGCTGCAACCACAAATAGGTGAGTACACACACACAATTTTAGATAAATGGACACATTTATAACGTTTGGACATTTTCCTGAAATGACAACCTTAGCAGAGAGAAGGACTAGGAGAGACATAATCACAACATACAAAATCTTAAGAAGAATTGATACCACAGATAGGAACACAGGTGGAAGCTGAAGACAAATGAGCCATAGGAATGTAAGGAAGTATTTAAGGAAGTATTTCTTAGTGTGAAGGTGGTCGCAAAGTTTAATGAGGGATGAGGCAGTGGTGGGAGCAAACTTAATACACAGCTTCAAGTGAAGATATGATAAAGCTCACGAGGTCAGAAATAAATGATGGCGAAGAAAACAGTCCAGACGGCATGGCCAGGAGCTGAGCGTCGACCCCGGCAAACACATCTCGGTAAATACACCGACCCCCCCCCCCTCCCCCACACATCAGTTTAAGTAGGTGAAACAAGTGTGCAAGGTGTCAGTTACATGATCTAACCTTCGATATTATCACCGCCCCTGTTTCCCAGGCTCTTCTTTACCTTCCTTCTCCCCAGGCTCTTCTTTACCTTCCTTCTCCCCAGGCTCTTCTTTACCTTCCTTCTCCCCAGGCTCTTCTTTACCTTCCTTCTCCCCAGGCTCTTCTTTACCTTCCTTCTCCCCAGGCTCTCTTTTACCTTCCTTCTCCCCAGGCTCTCTTTACCTTCCTTCTCCCCAGGCTCTCTTTACCTTCCTTCTCCCCAGGCTCTTCTTTACCTTCCTTCTCCCCAGGCTCTTCTTTACCTTCCTTCTCCCCAGGCTCTTCTTTACCTTCCTTCTCCCCAGGCTCTTCTTTACCTTCCTTCTCCCCAGGCTCTTCTTTACCTTCCTTCTCCCCAGGCTCTTCTTTACCTTCCTTCTCCCCAGGCTCTTCTTTACCTTCCTTCTCCCCAGGCTCTTCTTTACCTTCCTTCTCCCCAGGCTCTTCTTTACCTTCCTTCTCCCCAGGCTCTTCTTTACCTTCCTTCTCCCCAGGCTCTTCTTTACCTTCCTTCTCCCCAGGCTCTTCTTTACCTTCCTTCTCCCCAGGCTCTTCTTTACCTTCCTTCTCCCCAGGCTCTTCTTTACCTTCCTTCTCTCCAGGCTCTTCTTACCTTCCTTCTCCCCAGGCTCTTCTTTACCTTCCTTCTCCCCAGGTTCTTCTTTACCTTCCTTCTCCCCAGGCTCTTCTTTACCTTCCTTCTCCCCAGGCTCTTCTTTACCTTCCTTCTCCCCAGGCTCTTCTTTACCTTCCTTCTCCCCAGGCTCATGACGACGGGGAGAAGAAGGTTAGAGGAACGTGAGTCAAAATCAGAAATATTTTTTTTCTTTGCATAGTATAGAATGTGTAGTTTACATGTAATGCAATATTGTTCAGTACAAGACAGCCACTGACATGCATGAACATTTCTGGCAGAAGTGAGAATGGAGCGAGAGAAGCATCAGAAATACAGACGCTTCTGAAGGGGGGAGGGAGGGAGTGAACGAGAAGAGATAGGAGAGAAAAATACTGAGATTAGGGAATGACTGAAGGGTGAAATATAAGGGGGAAGGGTGCGAGAGGAGAATGACGGGAGGGGGACTGTAAGATGATGGAGGAGGCTGTAAAATGATGGAGGAGGCTGTAAGATGATGGAGGAGGCTGTAAGATGATGGAGGAGGCTGTAAGATGATGGAGGAAGCTGTAAGATGATGGAGGAGGCTGTATGATAATGGAGGAGGCTGTAAGATGATGCAAGGGGCTGTAAGATGATGGAGAGGACTGTAAAATGATGGAGAGGGATGTAAAATGATGGGGGAGGCTGTAAAATGGAGGGAAGCTGTAAAATGATGGAGGGCTGTAAGATGGAGGGGGCTACAAAATGGGGGATGTAAAATGATAGAGAGGGATGTACGATGGAGGGGGATGCAAGATGGAGGGGATGCAAGATGGAGGGGATGCAAGATGGAGGGGGATGCAAGATGGAGGGGATGCAAGATGGAGGGGGATGCAAGATGGAGGGGGATGCAAGATGGAGGGGGATGCAAGATGGAGGGGGATGCAAGATGGAGGGGGATGCAAGATGGAGGGGGATGCAAGATGGAGGGGGATGCAAGATGGAGGGGGGATGTAAGATGATGGAGGGGGCTGTACAATTATGGAGGGGGAGGTAAGATGATGGATGACAGGAAAGAGAAGGAGCAGATGGAAGGAGGTGGTGGAGAGGGAAGAGGAAGAGAGAGAGGAAACAGGTGAGACAAGAGGAAGAGGCAGTAGGTGGAGTGGAAGGAACCACGAAGCAGGAGTGTCATTAAGCTGAGGAGGCGAAACAAGTGGAGGGAAGAAGTGGAGGGAAGAAGTGGAGGGTGAGGGAGGGAATGTGGGTGAGAATACTGAGAAAGAAACATTGATGCAATATAATGTGATCCTTTACTGACAATGTTTCGCCCACATTGAGCTTCAAGTCACAAGCTTGATAAAGCTCACCGTGTGGGCGAAACGTTGTCAATGATCACATTATACTGCATCTCTCTCCATCGTTATGATACTATTTCTCTCCAGCACTGGAAGAGAGAGAGAGAGAGAGAGAGAGAGAGAGAGAGAGAGAGAGAGTATGCAGTGGCGGAGAGAACTAGGGGACAACAAAGCCTATTGAGGTGTATCCAGGCGAATAGTGTAGGAAGTGGAGTTAGGGAGTGGAGTTAGGGAGTGGAGTTAGGGAGTGGAGTTAGGGAGTGGAGTTAGGAGAGTGGAGTTAGGGAGTGGAGTTAGGGAGTGGAGTTAGGGAGTGGAGTTAGGGAAGTGGAGTTAGGAAGTGGAGTTAGGGAGTGGAGTTAGGGAGTGGAGTTAGGGAGTGGAGTTAGGGAGTGGAGTTAGGGAGTGGAGTTAGGGAGTGGAGTTAGGAGTGGAGTTAGGAGTGGAGTTAGGGGGAGTGGAGTTAGGGAGTGGAGTTAGGAGTGGAGTTAGGGAGTGGAGTTAGGAGTGGAGTTAGGGAGTGGAGTTAGGGGAGTGGAGTTAGGAGTGGAGTTAGGAAGTGGAGTTAGGGAGTGGAGTTAGGGAGGAGTTAATGGAGTTAGGAAGTGGAGTTAGGGAGTGGAGTTAGGGAGTGGAGTTAGGAAGTGGAGTTAGGGAGTGGAGTTAGGGAGTGGAGTTAGGAGTGGAGTTAGGGAGTGGAGTTAGGGAGTGGAGTTAGGAAGTGGAGTTAGGGAGTGGAGTTAGGAAGTGGAGTTAGGAGAGTGGAGTTAGGAAGTGGAGTTAGGGAGTGGAGTTAGGGAGTGGAGTTAGGAAGTGGAGTTAGGGTGAGTTAGAAGTGAGTTAGGAAGTGGAGTTAGGAAGTGGAGTTAGGAGTGGAGTTAGGGAGTGGAGTTAGGAAGTGGAGTTAGGGAGTGGAGTTAGGGAGTGGAGTTAGGGAGGAGTTAGGAGTGGAGTTAGGAGTGGAGTTAGGAGGAGGAGTGGAGTTAGGGAGTGGAGTTAGGAGTGGAGTTAGGAAGTGGAGTTAGGAGGGAGTTGAGTGGAGTTAGGAAGTGGAGTTAGGAGTGGAGTTAGGAGTGGAGTTAGGAGTGGAGTTAGGAGGAGTTAGGAGTGGAGTTAGGGGAGTGGAGTTAGGAGGGAGTTAGGATGGAGTTAGGGAGTGGAGTTAGGGAGTGGTGTTAGGGAGTGGTGTTAGGAAGTGGAGTTAGGAAGTGGAGTTAGGGAGTGGAGTTAGGAAGTGGAGTTAGGGAGTGGAGTTAGGAAGTGGAGTTAGGGAGTGGAGTTAGGAAGTGGAGTTAGGGAGTGGAGTTAGGGAGTGGAGTTAGGGAGTGGAGTTAGGGAGTGGTGTTAGGAAGTGGAGTTAGGGAGTGGAGTTATGGAGTGGTGTTAGGGAGTGGAGTTAGGGAGTGGAGTTAGGGAGTGGTGTTAGGGAGTGGAGTTAGGGAGTGGAGTTAGGGAGTGGTGTTAGGAAGTGGAGTTAGGGAGTGGAGTTAGGGAGTGGTGTTAGGGAGTGGAGTTAAGGAGTGGAGTTAAACAGCGGGGAAAACAGTGGAGATACTAACTCTAGCAGGATATATGTTCTATGTATCAGTCTTAGGAAAGTGTCACAAATAACCCGCACATAGGACAGGGAAGGATATGGCGACGTTTCGGTCCTACTTGGACCATTTACAAAGTCTAAGTCGGACCGAAACGTCATCGTAAGCTGCTCTCTCCTATGTGCGGGTTATCTGTGTACTGTTCCAGTCACGGGATTGTGGCTTATTTGTTCTTTAGGAAAGTGTCGATAGCGCCATCACAAACGAAAAGACTGGGCGGGTCGAGACGTATGGGCAACACTCTTAATTAACACCTTAATTACCCTAATGCCTCTAACAGGGGCAGGAGGTTAATATCTGTGGGTGTCATCTGTTTATGGCTCCGGGAATTATTCCCGTCCTTGACGAAGAAATATTACAGACATGAAGCTACTAAGATACATGCACAGGGAAGCAGTAAGTGCATACTTGGTAGACGTTCGTAAGAGTCACCCGTCATCTTAAGTGTCTACGAGATTAGTCTGTGTCATTACTGCTGACACCATCCACGGTATGTGTAGAGCTTTATCGAGCTCTACACACGGCGAAATGTTGTCACAACAAAAGCTTCTACATATATGCATGTATGTCTTACTCCAACCACCATCCACTTTTAGACCTTCCCTATCTAAATCCCGTCCCTTCTTCTCTATTACTCTTAACTAAACACAGCTGGTTTAATGCCCTCGGTGGAACTATAATATATAGAATAGCGTTACTATCGTATTATGTAGAACAGTGCAGCAGCACACAGTATAACTATTGTAACATGTAGAACAGTGTAGCAGCACACAGTATATCTACCTGTAACATGTAGAACAGTGTAGCAGCACACAGTATAACTACCTGTAACATGTAGAACAGTGTAGCAGCACACAGTATAACTACCTGTAACATGTAGAACAGTGTAGCAGCACACAGTATAACTACCTGTAACATGTAGAACAGTGTAGCAGCACACAGTATATCTACTGTAACATGTAGAACAGTGTAGCAGCACACAGTATATCTACTGTAACATGTAGAACAGTGTAGCAGCACACAACCGGTGTTCCTGCTAGTGATATTGATTATCCAGCACAAGGAAGCACGACTAACAGCAGTGTACTCAATACTGCCCAAGTCTCACGTGGGTCACCAGGACAGTGACCCACTCTCTCTCTCCCCAAACAAAAACCTAAGTTAGGTGAGTGCAATTAGACAGAACCTGTCTCCTGGTAAGCGGTCGTAGGTTGGATCTTCTACATGAGCTGAGTGACCCGCACACTGCTTCACACAGATTATTGTAAGTCCCACAAAGTGAAGTATATTTCAAATTCTCGTGTTGGGGCCTGGCTTAGGTTGGCAGGAGAGTGACTCTCCTCCAGGTATGAATGTTTAAAGCAAGTCACTTGCTTCGGTTTGCCTTAAAGATGCTCCGCGAATTCAACCTGGCTCGCTTGTGGCTTCTCTGCCGAATTTATAAAGCTATTTTCACGAGTGTAAATACACGTGCGGGCCTGCTTCTCACTGCAGGCCGCTGCTGGAGTAGTGCCTCTCACGGCAGGCTGCTGCAGTAGTGCCTCTCACGGCAGGCTGCTGCAGTAGTGCCTCTCACGGCAGGCTGCTGCAGTAATGCTCTCACGGCAGGCTGCTGCAGTAGTGCCTCTCACGGCAGACTGCTGCTGGAGTAGTGCCTCTCACGGCAGGCTGCTGCTGGAGTAGTGCCTCTCACGGCAGGCTGCTGCTGGAGTAGTGCCTCTCACGGCAGGCTGCTGCTGGAGTAGTGCCTCTCACGGCAGGCTGCTGCTGCTGCTGGAGTAGTGCCTCTCACGGCAGGCTGCTGCTGCTGCTGGAGTAGTGCCTCTCACTGCAAGCTAGTGCTGGAGCAATGCAAATCATTGCAGGGTGCTGCTTCTCCTCGCTGCAGGATGTAGCTGCTGTTCCTCACTGTAGGATATAGCTGCTCCTCCTGCTGCTGGTCATCACTGCAGCCAGCTGCTGCTGTTCCTCACTGCAGGCTGCTGCTGCTCTTCCTCACTGCAGGCAGCTGCTGCTGTTCCTCACTGTAGGATATAGCTTCTCCTCCTGCTGCTGGTCATCACTGCAGCCAGCTGCTGCTGTTCCTCACTGCAGGCTGCTGCTGCTCTTCCTCACTGCAGCCAGCTGCTGCTGTTCCTCACTGTAGTATATAGCTGCTCCTCCTGCTGCTGGTCATCACTGCAGGCTGTTTCTGCTGTTCCTCACTGCAGGCTGCTGCTGCTCTTCCTCACTGCAGCTAGCTGCTGCTGTTCCTCACTGCAGGCTGCTGCTGCTGTGCTCACCTCCCTCCACCACTAAAGTAATTCCAAAACATGGAGCCTCATTTTTTGCTGATCCACCAGAAAGTGTCGAACTACTAGATGGATGGTACACACCTAACTACACACTCATGGGGCGTAAACTTACATACACTCTTAATGCTAAACTCCACACTTGTGCCTAATAGGTAAAACTGGTCAATTAGCAAGAACTCATTTAAAATTAAGTCCTTTCTAAAAATTTATCTTATACATATAAAGAAATATTTTTTTCAATTATGTTAATGTAAAAAATAATAATTTTGTACCAAAAGAACCTTAGAAAACTTACCTAACCTTATTATAACAAGCGCAATTTAATTTAGCCTAATCCAACTAAATATATTTTAGATAAGTTTACAGTAATTTAATAATATGATTTTTGCGGAATTATTGCATACACAATTTTTCGATTGCCTTATTCGGCAAGAAGAGCGTTGCCATTTAAGCCAAAATCGTAAGTTTTACCTATTCGGCACTACACACACACACACACACACATACTCATCAGTCCCACTGCCCCCACCCCAGCAACCCAAAACCCACCATCACAGCTACCCCCCACCCCCACCACAAACTCCACCCCACCAACCCATACCCCAATCATACAATCCCCCCCACCCATGCTGCAACCCCCTATGGGCACCCCACCCACACCCCCCTCAACCCACCAAGATCTCCCCAGGGACACAGTATTGGAAACAAGGTTGAAGGTTTGGTACACAAATGCGGATGGAATTACGAACAAGTATGAAGAGTGGAATGAAAGAATAGGTGAAGTGTCCCCAGACATCATAGCTGTCACAGAAACCAAACTAAAGGAGACAGTATCAGATGCAATCTTCCCACAGGGATATCAGATCCTGAGGAAAGATAGAAGGAGCCAGGGGGGAGGAGGGGTCGCACTGCTTGTAAGGAACCGTTGGAAATTTGAGGAAATGGAAGGAATGGAGGTGTGTAGAGAAAAGGACTACATAGTAGGTACCATCCAGTCTGGGGAACACAAGATAATCATTGCAGTGATGTATAACCCACCACAGAACTGCAGGAGGCCAGGTGAGGAATATGAGAACAACAGAGCGATGGTGGACACTCTGGCGGAGGTGGCAAGAAAAGCGCACATGAGCAGAGCGAAGCTACTGGTCATGGGCGATTTCAACCACAGGAAGATCGACTGGGAGAACCAAGAACCACGTGGGGGTCCAGAAACTTGGAGAGCCAAGATGATGGATGCGGTACTGGAAAACCTGATGCACCAACATGTCAGGGATACGACCAGAGTGAGAGGAGAAGATGAACCAGCAAGACTGGACCTTGTATTCACCCTGAACAGCTCAGATATTGAAGACATAACACACGAGAGCCCCCTGGGAGCCAGTGACCATATGGTGCTGAGCTTTGAGTACATTGTAGAGCTACAGGTGGAGAGGGAAAACGGTACCGAAAGAGACAAACCAGATTTTAAAAGAGGAAACTACACAGGCATGAGGAATTTCCTGCAGGAGGTTCAGTGGGAAAGGGAAATGGATGGACAGACAATAAATGAAATGATGGAATACGTAGGGTCAAAGTGCAAGGAGGCAGAGGAACGGTTTATACCCAGAGGAAAAAGATTAAACGGGAAGGCCAGAAAGAGCCCCTGGTTTACCCAAAGGTGCAGGGAGGCAAAGACTCAGAGTGTCAGAGAATGGAAAAGGTACAGAAGGCAAAGAACCCAAGTAAACAAAGAGAGTAGTAGAAGAGCTAGAAACGAGTATGCACAGGTACGGAGGGAGGCCCAGAAACAGTACGAAAACGACATAGCATCGAAAGTTAAGTCCGACCCGAAGCTCATGTACAGTCACATCAGAAGGAAAACAACAGTTAAAGACCAGGTGATAAGGCTGAGGAGAGAAGATGGGGAACTCACAAGCAATGATCAAGAGGTATGTGAGGAGCTCAACTTGAGGTTTAAGGAAGTATTCACAGTGGAGGAAGGAAGGCAGCTGGGTAGACAGGATGGGGTGCGTCACCAACAAGGGATGTATCAAGTGCTAGAGGGCATACACACAACTGAGGAGGAGGTGAAGCAGTTACTCAGTGACCTTGATACCTCAAAGGCGATGGGTCCGGACAATATCTCCCAGTGGGTTCTTCGGGAAGGAGCTGAGGTACTGAGTGTGCCACTTACCATAATATTCAACACATCCCTTGAAAATGGGCAGATACCTGAAGTATGGAAGAAGGCCAATGTAGTCCCCATCTTTAAAAAAGGAGACAGAAAAGAGGCACTAAACTATAGACCGGTGTCACTTACATGTATAGTATGCAAAGTCCTGGAGAAAATCATCAGGAAAAGAATGGTGGAGCACCTCGAGCTGAACAGGATAATAAACACCAGACAGCACGGATTCCGGGAAGGCAAATCCTGTGTAACAAACCTCCTAGAGTTCTATGATAAAGTAACAGAGGTAAGGCAAGAGAGAGAAGGGTGGGTTGATTGCATTTTCCTGGACTGCAGGAAGGCCTTCGACACAGTTCCTCACGTGAGATTAGTAAAGAAGTTGGAAGAACAAGCATGTATAACAGGAAGGGCACTGGAATGGATCAGGGAATACCTCACAGGGAGGCAACAACGGGTCATGGTGCGTGATGAGGTATCACAGTGGGCGCCTGTGACGAGCGGCATACCGCAGGGGTCAGTCCTAGGACCAGTGTTATTCTTGGTATATGTAAACGATATGACGGATGGGATAGACTCAGAAGTGTCTCTGTTCGCAGATGATGTGAAATTAATGAGGAGAATCACATCGGAAGAGGACCAAGCAGGACTTCAAACAGACCTGGACAAGCTTGACATCTGGTCTAGCAACTGGCTTCTCGAATTCAATCCCACCAAATGCAAAGTCATGAAGATCGGAGAAGGACAAAGAAGACCGCTGACAGAGTACAGGCTAGGTGGACAAGGGCTACAAACCTCAGCAAAGGAGAAAGACCTTGGGGTGAGTATAACGCCAAGTACGTCTCCGGAGGCACACATCAACCAGATAACTGCGGCAGCATATTTGCGACTGGCAAACCTAAGATTAGCGTTCCGTTACCTAAACAAGGAATCGTTCAAGACACTGTACACCGTGTACGTCAGGCCCATACTAGAATATGCAGCACCAGTCTGGAACCCACACCTGGTCAAGCACGTAAAGAAACTAGAGAAAGTGCAAAGGTTTGCGACAAGGCTAGTTCCACAACTCAGGGGTCTGTCCTATGAAGAAAGGTTGAGGGAAATAGGACTAACAACACTGGAGGAAAGAAGGGTCAGAGGAGACATGATAACGACATACAAAATACTGCGGGGAATCGACAAGGTAGACAGGGACAGGATGTTCCAGAGAGGGAACAAAGAAACAAGGGGACACAACTGGAAGCTGAAGACTCAGATGAGTCAAAGGGATGTTAGGAAGCATTTCTTCAGCCACAGAGTAGTCAGGAAGTGGAATAGTCTAGAGAAAGATATAGTGGAGGCAGGAACCATACATAGTTTTAAGACGAGGTATGATAAAGCTCATGGAGCAGGGAGAGCAGAGACCCAGTAGCGGACAGCGAAGAGGCGGGGCCAGGAGCTGAGTATCGACCCCTGCAACCACAATTAGGTGAGTACACACACACACCACACACACACACAGTCAGATTAAGCCAATTACCCATAAGCATTACAGTACCATGTTCACTCACCCACCAACCATGATCATTTCTTTCATCCCAGATCAATACTTTTGTTGTCACAATTTACACCCGAACCTAACCCACCTCACCCCACCAAGCCCACCTAACCCCCATATCACCCTACCTCACCCCCACATCTCCCATCACCCTACTTCACCCCCTCATCACCCTACCTCACACCCACATCACCCTATCTCACCCCACATCTCCCTACCTCACCCCCATATCTCCCCACACCACCCTATCTCACACCCACATCACCCTACTTCATCCCCACACCACCCTACCTCACACCCACATCACCCTACCTCACCCCCACATCTCCCTACCTCACCCCCACATCTCGATACCTCACCCCCACATCTCCCTACCTCACCCCCACATCTCCCTGCCTAACCCCACATCACCCTACCTCACCCCCACATCTCCCTGCCTCAATCCCCAGATCTCCCTACCTCTCCCCCACATCACCCTTCCTCACCCCCACATCTCCCTACCTCACCCTCACATCTCCCTACCTAACCACCACATCTCCCTACGTAACCCTCACATCTCCTTACGTAACCGTCACATCTCCCTACGTAACCCTCACATCTCTCTACGTAACCCTCACATCTCCCTACGTAACCCTCACATCTCCCTACGTAACCCTCACATCTCCCTACGTAACCCTCACATCTCCCTACGTAACCCTCACATCTCCCTACGTAACCCTCACATCTCCCTACGTAACCCTCACATCTCCCTACGTAACCCTCACATCTCCCTACGTAACCCCACATCTCCCTACGTAACCCTCACATCTCCCTACGTAACCCTCACATCTCCCTACGTAACCACCACATCTCCCTACGTAACCCTCACATCTCCCTACGTAACCCTCACATCTCCTACGTAACCCTCACATCTCCTACGTAACCTCACATCTCCTACGTAACCCACATCTCTCGTAACCCTCACATCTCCTACGTAACCTCACATCTCCTACGTAACCCTCACATCTCCTACGTAACCCTCACATCTCCTACGTAACCCTCACATCTCCTAGTAACCCTCACATCTCCTACGAACCACATCTCCTACGTAACCTCACATCTCCTACGTAACCTCATCTCCCACGTAACTCTCCCTACGTAACCCCACCCTCACATCGTACCTACCCCTAACCCTCAATCTCCTACGTAACCACATCTCCTACGTAACCCTCATCTCCTACGTAACCTACATCTCTACGATTATAACCCTCACGTCTCCCTACGTAACCCTCACATCTCCTACGTAACCCTCATCCCATAACTCCCTACGATAGATACCACCTCACATGAACTCCCTACGTAACCCTCACATCTCCCTACGTAACCCTCACATCTCCCTACCTAACCCCCACATCACCCCCTTCAGCCTCCTCTTTCCCCCTGACTCCTCTCCTTTATGGATGGAAATGGAAGATAGATAATGATGATAATAATGATAATGATAATAATGAATAAAACAGATGTTTATTATGATAAAGATAGTTTTTAATTACAATATATAAATATAACTGGTGATGATACATAATGATCAGTGTATTATAAAAGGTATAAGAGGTGTGTTATAAGAGGTGTGTTATAAGAGGTGTGTTATAAGAGGTGTGTTATAAGAGGTGTGTTATAAGAGGTGTGTTATAAGAGGTGTGTTATAAGAGGTGTATTATAAGAGGTGTATTATAAGAGGTGTATTATAAGAGGTGTATTATAAGAGGTGTATTATGAGAGGTATTTTATAAGAAGGTGTATTATAAGAAGTGCATTGGAACAGATGGATCAGAGTTATTGCATTCACGAAAAGCACTAAACATGTAGGGGTCATAGCGCTGAAGAATGGAAGGGAAGGATAGGTCTTTTAACTTTAAAAGAAGATTTTTATCACGCGTGTGTGTGTGTACTCACCTAGTTGTAGTTACAGGGGTCGAGTCATAGCTCCTGGCCCCGGTGTGTGTGTGTCTGAACACAAGTTGTACCAGACTTCCTGTTGTGTGTCTGAACATAAGTTGTACCAGACTTCCTGTTGTGTGTCTGAACACAAGTTGTACCAGACTTTCTGTTGTGTGTCTGAACACAAGTTGTACCAGACTTTCTGTTGTGTGTCTGAACACAAGTTGTACCAGACTTCCTGTTGTGTGTCTGAACACAAGTTGTACCACACTTCCTGTTGTGTGTCTGAACACAAGTTGTACCAGACTTCCTGTTGTGTGTCTGAACACAAGTTGTACCAGACGTTCTGTTGTGTGTCTGAACACAATTTGTACCAGACTTTCTGTTGTGTCTGAACACAAGTTGTACCAGACTTCCTGTTGTGTGTCTGAACACAAGTTGTACCAGACTTCCTGTTGTGTGTCTGAACACAAGTTGTACCAGACTTCCTGTTGTGTGTCTGAACACAAGTTGTACCAGACTTCCTGTTGTGTCTCTGAACACAAGTTGTACCAGACTTTCTGTTGTGTGTCTGAACACAAGTTGTACCAGACTTCCTGTTGTGTGTCTGAACACAAGTTGTACCAGACTTCCTGTTGTGTGTCTGAACACAAGTTGTACGAGACTTCCTGTTGTGTGTCTGAACACAAGTTGTACGAGACTTCCTGTTGTGTGTCTGAACACAAGTTGTACGAGACTTTCTGTTGTGTGTCTGAACACAAGTTGTACCAGACTTCCTGTTGTGTGTCTGAACACAAGTTGTACCAGACTTCCTGTTGTGTGTCTGAACACAAGTTGTACCAGACTTCCTGTTGTGTCTGAACACAAGTTGTACCAGACTTCCTGTTGTGTGTCTGAACACAAGTTGTACCAGACTTTCTGTTGTGTGTCTGAACACAAGTTGTACCAGACTTCCTGTTTTGTCTGAACACAAGTTGTACCAGACGTTCTGTTGTGTGTCTGAACACAATTTGTACCAGACTTTCTGTTGTGTCTGAACACAAGTTGTACCAGACTTCCTGTTGTGTGTCTGAACACAAGTTGTACCAGACTTTCTGTTGTGTGTCTGAACACAAGTTGTACCAGACTTCCTGTTGTGTGTCTGAACACAAGTTGTACCAGACTTCCTGTTGTGTCTGAACACAAGTTGTACGAGACTTCCTGTTGTGTGTCTGAACACAAGTTGTACCAGACTTTCTGTTGTGTGTCTGAACACAAGTTGTACCAGACTTCCTGTTGTGTGTCTGAACACAAGTTGTACCAGACTTCCTGTTGTGTGTCTGAACACAAGTTGTACCAGACTTCCTGTTGTGTCTGAACACAAGTTGTACCAGACTTCCTGCTGAATTAATTCCCTGTCAATGGCTGGGTTATCTTCATTCATCAACAGTGTTCACATTATTCAACATTTGTTCAGCATAATGGCTCCGCTCTGTTAACAACTATGGTAACTTTCAACATTAGTTAGTTAAGTCAATAAAAACCAGTGGAAACATTTATGTACCTAACCTCAATACTCAGCTCATATATTGTATTCACTGCTCTAACACTCAACACATCCACCTCCCTCTAGCACTGCCCTAACACTCAACACATCCACCACCCTCTAGCACTGCCCTAACACTCAACACATCCACCACCCTCTAGCACTGCTCTAACACTCAACACATCCACCTCCCTCTAGCACTGCCTAACACTCAACACATCCACCCCCTCTAGCACTGTCCTAACACTCAACACATCCACCTCCCTCTAGCACTGCCCTAACACTCAACACATCCACCTCCCTCTAGCACTGCCCTAACACTCAACACATCCACCTCCCTCTAGCACTGCCCTAACACTCAACACATCCACCTCCCTCTAGCACTGCCCTAACACTCAACACATCCACCTCCCTCTAGCACTGCCCTAACACTCAACACATCCACCTCCCTCTAGCACTGCCCTAACACTCAACACATCCACCTCCCTCTAGCACTGCCCTAACACTCAACACATCCACCTCCCTCTAGCACTGCCCTAACACTCAACACATCCACCTCCCTCTAGCACTGCCCTAACACTCAACACATCCACCACCCTCTAGCACTGCCCTAACACTCAACACATCCACCTCCCTCTAGCACTGCCCTAACACTCAACACATCCACCACCCTCTAGCACTGCCCTAACACTCAACACATCCACCTCCCTCTAGCACTGCCCTAACACTCAACACATCCACCTCCCTCTAGCACTGTCCTAACACTCAACACATCCACCACCCTCTAGCACTGCCCTAACACTCAACACATCCACCTCCCTCTAGCACTGCCCTAACACTCAACACATCCACCTCCCTCTAGCACTGCCCTAACACTCAACACATCCACCTCCCTCTAGCACTGCCCTAACACTCAACACATCCACCTCCCTCTAGCACTGCCCTAACACTCAACACATCCACCTCCCTCTAGCACTGTCCTAACACTCAACACATCCACCTCCCTCTAGCACTGTCCTAACACTCAACACATCCACCTCCCTCTAGCACTGCCCTAACACTCAACACATCCACCTCCCTCTAGCACTGTCCTAACACTCAACACATCCACCTCCCTCTAGCACTGCCTAACACTCAACACATCCACCTCCCTCTAGCACTGCCCTAACACTCAACACATCCACCTCCCTCTAGCACTGCCTAACACTAACACATCCACCTCCCTCTAGCACTGCCTAACACTCAACACATCCACCTCCCTCTAGCACTGTCCTAACACTTAACACATCCACCTCCCTCTAGCACTGTCCTAACACTCAACACATCCACCTCCCTCTAGCACTGCCCTAACACTCAACACATCCACCTCTCTCTAGCACTGCCCTAACACTCAACACATCCACCTCCCTGTAACACCCAACAAACAGCATATTAGCATGCTATTGGCACAATTCACTAACACCATAATAGCTGCATCCTTCCCTCGATGTGGGGCTTTCCAAAAATACTAGCGCTCTATGTTCCCACGGGTTTGGCGCTTCATTTTGAATATAACAAAAATAATGATAATAACAATAATTTACACAATATATGCTGCCCCACTTGTTAGGTTGTAGTTAGTTTTAAGGTTGGGAGTCGTTAGTGGCTTAGTGGTCGTGGAGAAGGTAAGAAGGGTACACAAGGTGAAGCAGTGGAAGTCGTTAGTGGCTTAGTGGTCGTGGAGAAGGTAAGAAGGGTACACAAGGTGAAGCAGTGGGAGTCGTTAGTGGCTTAGTGGTCGTGGAGAAGGTAAGAAGGGTACACAAGGTGAAGCAGTGGGAGTCGTTAGTGGCTTAGTGGTCGTGGAGAAGGTAAGAAGGGTACACAAGGTGAAGCAGTGGGAGTCGTTAGTGGCTTAGTGGTCGTGGAGAAGGTAAGAAGGGTACACAAGGTGAAGCAGTGGGAGTCGTTAGTGGCTTAGTGGTCGTGGAGAAGGTAAGAAGGGTACACAAGGTGAAGCAGTGGGAGTCGTTAGTGGCTTAGTGGTCGTGGAGAAGGTAAGAAGGGTACACAAGGTGAAGCAGTGGGGCCACTGCGGTTATAATACTACACAAGTGTGCGAGAAGCTCACTTCTTGTGGAAAGTCCAACTGCTGAGCAAAAATGCTCAGCAGTTGGACGTGCACGAGTTACACACAACACATTATTTATATTTAACCTAGGATAACCCAGTAAACCAAGTACGGTGACTTATTTCAACTAGGTTTCTCGTTCGGTACGTGTGTTGAGGTCCAAGGACCGAAACGTCTTTAGTAAAAGGTGTTGCCTACATTATTATTATAATCAAAAGAAGCGCTAAACCAGGGTGTTGCCTACAGAATGCCTCTTTAGTTTCTCTTTAAACTTTTTAAAGATGGTGTCTCTCTTGTGGGAAGGTTTAAATTTGTGTTGGGCTGTGTATGTCCCACTTTCTCAGTTTTTATTAAAGAAATTAGGATATTGGTTTCCATGTGATAACCTGTGAATACCTCGCCCCTTTCACTTAAAAACTTCAACAATAATATTTAACTGCATTACAAACTTATGCCGCACTCTGCACTTCACCTTTCGCGTGCACTGAGGTAGAGGGGGCTGGTGCTATGCAATGCGGGGGATGGTTTCTTGGATCGTGCACAGACCAAAATACATCTAGTTAATTATAATACAGTTATATTATTATTACAACATTCAAGGGTGAGCACTATCCTTAACTTTTGATATATCTTAGATGTGTTTCAAGAGTTTTCCTGCTTCCACTTGCCTGGTCTACCAGGCTGTTGCTGCAGGTGGCCTGCTGGCCCACATCATTGATCTGGTACTTGTCCAGTTTTCTTTTGAAGACTTCTACACTTGTTCTAGCAGTGTGTCTGACATTACGGATGTTGATTTAGTGCTCTTGTGCCTCTGCCTTTTACCGCATTCTACACTTTCTCTCGTATCTCCCACTCCAGTATGTTGTTATGCTGGTGTAAAGATTTGGGATTAGGTCTTCAAACAAACAAATTTTATTTCCTTGCAAGTTTACATTGAGGTTATGTAATTACAATAATGAGTTGCAGTGCAAAGAGAGCCACTATCATGCCATGGCATTATGGGCAGACTAAATTTAATGGCTTACAGACTATTTAATACTAGAGAAATTGATCATAATTTGTTTAAGGTGTACATCTGTTTTTATTTATAGCAGAAAGTAAGTATTTTCAAGTATTTTCTACGTATATATTATCACGTCTCTCTCTCCTCCGCTCCAGCAAGTACATATTTACGACTTAGAAACGTTCCCAGTAATTTAAATGCTTTACTGGCTCTATGCGGACCGTAAATGATCAGTGTATCTGTTCCAGCTTTGATCTCTCTCGTGGCCTGGATGGAGCCGTCAGCACTGAACACTACTCTAGTGAGGGAACACAAACGATTTCAACAGTGTCACTAACGTGGTAATACAACGCCGGGGAAATGGCAAGCATTCGGATTCCATCCAAGAAAGGGAATGACAAGTTCAATATCTTAGAGAGCCCCTCAGCAGCATCAGAGAGCCTCTCTTGAGGGTTGTATGCTGGTATTATAAGGTCTGACAGTGCTACACTGCATGGTGCTGGTATAACAAGGTCTGACAGTGCTACACTGCATGGTGCTGGTATAACAAGGTCTGACAGTGCTACACTCCATGGTGCTGGTATAACAAGGTCTGACAGTGCTACACTGCATGGTGCTGGTATAACAAGGTCTGACAGTGCTACACTCCATGGTGCTGGTATAACAAGGTCTGACAGTGCTACACTGCATGGTGCTGGTATAACAAGGTCTGACAGTGCTACACTCCATGGTGCTGGTATAACAAGGTCTGACAGTGCTACACTGCATGGTGCTGGTATAACAAGGTCTGACAGTGCTACACTCCATGGTGCTGGTATAACAAGGTCTGACAGTGCTACACTGCATGGTGCTGGTATAACAAGGTCTGACAGTGCTACACTCCATGGTGCTGGTATAACAAGGTCTGACAGTGCTACACTGCATGGTGCTGGTATAACAAGGTCTGACAGTGCTACACTGCATGGTGCTGGTATAACAAGGTCTGACAGTGCTACACTGCATGGTGCTGGTATAACAAGGTCTGACAGTGCTACACTGCATGGTGCTGGTATAACAAGGTCTGACAGTGCCAAACAGCATAGTGCTGGTATAACAAGGTCTGACAGTGCTACACTGCATGGTGCTGGTATAACAAGGTCTGACAGTGCCAAACAGCATAGTGCTGGTATAACAAGGTCTGATAGTGCCACACAGCATGGTGCTGGTATAACAAGGTCTGGCAGTGCCACACTGCATGGTGCTGGTACAACAAGCTCTGGCAGTGCCACACAGCATGGTGGTATAACAAGCTCTGACAGTGCCACACTGCATGGTGCTGGTATAACAAGCTCTGGCAGTGCCACACAGCATGGTGGTATAACAAGCTCTGACAGTGCCACACTGCATGGTGCTGGTATAACAAGCTCTGACAGTGCCACACAGCATGGTGTCAGATCCTAGTAACACAATGTTAATAATAATAATAGTAATATTTTTATCGTAAACACAAGTGCTATATTCGTGTCATACACCATACTAGTTGATAACGCCTAAACCCCTAAAGAGTCTAGGACCAGGAGCTGCAATTCAACCATCACAGGTACATTTAGTACATTTAGTGAATGTTCTCCACTTACCATAGAAATTCTAGTTATGAGATGATAAATGGTTTATTACACAGACGAGGTTATGTCTGATACAGGAGTGTGTCGCCTCACACAGACGAGGTTATGTCTGATACAGGAGTGTGTCACCTCACACAGACAAGGTTATGTCTGATACAGGAGTGTGTCACCTCACACAGACGAGGTTATGTCTGATACAGGAGTGTGTCACTCACACAGACGAGGTTATGTCTGATACAGGAGTGTGTCACCTCACACAGACAAGGTTATGTCTGATACAGGAGTGTGTCACCTCACACAGACGAGGTTATGTCTGATACAGGAGTGTGTCGCCTCACACAGACAAGGTTATGTCTGATACAGGAGTGTGTCACCTCACACAGACAAGGTTATGTCTGATACAGGAGTGTGTCACCTCACACAGACGAGGTTATGTCTGATACAGGAGTGTGTCACCTCACACAGACGAGGTTATGTCTGATACAGGAGTGTGTCACCTCACACAGACAAGGTTATGTCTGATACAGGAGTGTGTCACCTCACACAGACGAGGTTATGTCTGATACAGGAGTGTGTCACCTCACACAGACGAGGTTATGTCTGATACAGGAGTGTGTCACCTCACACAGACAAGGTTATGTCTGATACAGGAGTGTGTCACCTCACACAGACGAGGTTATGTCTGATACAGGAGTGTCACTTCACGCAGACGAGGTTATGTCTGATACAGGAGTGTGGTTCGTGGTTCATATGTCGGGTTGCGTGCGGCCAACAGTAACAGCTTGGTTGATCAGGCTCTGATCCACAATGAGGCCTGGTCACAGACCGGGCCGCGAGGGCGTTGACCCCCGGAACCCTCTCCAGGTATATATATATATATATATTATATATATAGTGTGTGTGTGTAGTCACGTAATTGTGGTTGCAGGGGTGGATTCATAGCTCCTGGCCCCGCCTCTTCACTGGTGGCTACTAGGTCCACTCTCTCCCTGCTCCGTGAGCTTAATCATACCTCTTCTTAAACCTATGTATGGATCCTGCCTCTACTACATCACTTCCAAGACTATTCCACTTCTTGACCACTCTCTGACTGAAGAAATACTTCCTAACATCCCTTTGATTCACTTGAGTCTTCAACTTCCAACTGAATAAGTGTGTGTGTGTAATGCAACCAGAAACAATTGGTTTTAATGCAATTATATATACAAATACATACATATACTCATACATGTACAATACCTAGTGTGTGTGTATGTGCGTATTCCTGTTAAAAATGACAACATTCTCGGGTAACAAACACCATCCTCAGTGCCGGAAATGAGAGACACCTCAAAAGTAATAAAAGGAATTAATAGTGGTGGCTAGAGGCTGGAAGATAGAGGCTTGGAAGCTAGAGGCTGGAAGATAGAGGCTTGGAAGCTAGAGGCTGGAAGATAGAGGCTTGGAAGCTAGAGGCTGGAAGATAGAGGCTTGCAAGCTAGAGGCTGGAAGATAGAGGCTTGGAAGCTAGAGGCTGGAAGATAGAGGCTTGGAAGCTAGAGGCTGGAAGATAGAGGCTTGGAAGCTAGGAGCTGGAGGCTGGAGGCTCCCACTCTGCATAAATATCGGCCCCCCTCCACAGTAATGTCCAGTGTATTGGTGGGGGGCAGATGTAGCCAGGGTACACTCACCTCTCTCACCATCACACACAAACGCGCGCGCGCGCACGTATATACAACAGGCCTAGTGTCTAATCGACATGTGCCTAGGACAAAATGGTAACTAACGTATTATATATTTTGGTGTTCTAGACAATTATAACCACTCTGCGTTATTCTCGTTGCGTGCATTGAGGTAGAGGAGGCTGGGCTGATGGAATACTCGGGATCTCTTGGATCGCCCAGAGATCGAAATAGGTCTAGGTATGTGCGAGATGGACCGGGAAGCCAGCGGAAGAACTCGGTAATGTGACCAAAAACTTCACTGATTTGGTCAACACACGAGACCCGGGGCCAGGAGACATTAGTATAATAATAATAATTCTAATAATAATAATTATTATTATTATTATTGTAAAAAGAAGGGCTATAAACGTGTCATACACCACACTAGTTGGTAACACATAAGATTCGAGGTCCAGGAGCTGCAACTCAGTCATCACAGGCATATTTAGTGTACTTAGTGAATGTTCTTCACTTACCAAAGAAATTCTTAGTTATTTCTAAATAATGAGGTTTTTATAGGTATTTAAAGAGACAATGGAGGGTCAGCGGTGTAAATAATGAGGTTTTTATAGGTATTTAAAGAGACAATGGAGGGTCAGCTGTATAAATAATGAGGTTTTTATAGGTATTTAAAGAGACATTAAAGAAGGTCAGCTGCACCTCACTCCCAGGATCATGACTCAAGTCTTCCAATACATTTTCAACTTTTAAGCCTTCAATTTTAAAGTAGACCACCCCATCCTCCCCCTCCATATCCCCATCCTCCCCCCTCCATATCCCCATCCTCCCCCTTCCATATCCCCATCCTCCCCCTCCATATCCCCATCCTCCGCCCTCCATATCCCCATCCTCCCCCCTCCATATCCCCTTCCTCCCCCCTCCATATCCCCATCCTCCCCCCTCCATATCCCCTTCCTCCCCCCTCCATATCCCCACCCCCTCCATCCCCTACCACCTTCTCTAACTCCTCTTCGTTCTCCCCTTTGTCTTCCTCCTGGTTCTCTTCCTCTCCTTTCCTTCCTTCCTACTCTCTCCCCTCTCTCTCTCTCTCTCTCTCTCTCTCTCTCTCTCTCTCTCTCTCTCTCTCGTTTATTCATCGCATCAGTGTGATATAACAATAATGAGACGATCAACGGTGATATAACAGGAGGTTCAACAGAAGGTGTGATATAACAATAATGAGACGATCAACGGTGATATAACAGGAGGTTCAACAGAAGGTGTGATATAACAATATTGAGACGATCAACGGTGATATAACAGGAGGTTCAACAGAAGGTGTGATATAACAATAATGAGACGATCAACGGTGATATAACAGGAGGTTCAACAGAAGGTGTGATATAACAATATTGAGACGATCAACGGTGATATAACAGGAGGTTCAACAGAAGGTGTGATATAACAATAATGAGACGATCAACGGTGATATAACAGGAGGTTCAACAGAAGGTGTGATATAACAATAATGAGACGATCAACGGTGATATAACAGGAGGTTCAACAGAAGGTGTGATATAACAATAATGAGACGATCAACGGTGATATAACAGGAGGTTCAACAGAAGGTGTGATATAACAATAATGAGACGATCAACGGTGATATAACAGGAGGTTCAACAGAAGGTGTGATATAACAATATTGAGACGATCAACGGTGATATAACAGGAGGTTCAACAGAAGGTGTGATATAACAATAATGAGACGATCAACGGTGATATAACAGGAGGTTCAACAGAAGGTGTGATATAACAATAATGAGACGATCAACGGTGATATAACAGGAGGTTCAACAGAAGGTGTGATATAACAATAATGAGACGATCAACGGTGATATAACAGGAGGTTCAACAGAAGATGTGATATAACAATAATGAGACGATCAACGGTGATATAACAGGCGGTTCAACAGAAGGTGTGATATAACAATAATGAGACGATCAACGGTGATATAACAGGAGGTTCAACAGAAGGTGTGATATAACAATAATGAGACGATCAACGGTGATATAACAGGAGGTTCAACAGAAGGTGTGATATAACAATATTGAGACGATCAACGGTGATATAACAGGAGGTTCAACAGAAGGTGTGATATAACAATAATGAGACGATCAACGGTGATATAACAGGAGGTTCAACAGAAGGTGTGATATAACAATATTGAGACGATCAACGGTGATATAACAGGAGGTTCAACAGAAGGTGTGATATAACAATAATGAGACGATCAACGGTGATATAACAGGAGGTTCAACAGAAGGTGTGATATAACAATAATGAGACGATCAACGGTGATATAACAGGAGGTTCAACAGAAGGTGTGATATAACAATAATGAGACGATCAACGGTGATATAACAGGAGGTTCAACAGAAGGTGTGATATAACAATAATGAGACGATCAACGGTGATATAACAGGAGGTTCAACAGAAGGTGTGATATAACAATATTGAGACGATCAACGGTGATATAACAGGAGGTTCAACAGAAGGTGTGATATAACAATAATGAGACGATCAACGGTGATATAACAGGAGGTTCAACAGAAGGTGTGATATAACAATAATGAGACGATCAACGGTGATATAACAGGAGGTTCAACAGAAGGTGTGATATAACAATAATGAGACGATCAACGGTGATATAACAGGAGGTTCAACAGAAGATGTGATATAACAATAATGAGACGATCAACGGTGATATAACAGGCGGTTCAACAGAAGGTGTGATATAACAATAATGAGACGATCAACGGTGATATAACAGGAGGTTCAACAGAAGGTGTGATATAACAATAATGAGACGATCAACGGTGATATAACAGGAGGTTCAACAGAAGGTGTGATATAACAATAATGAGACGATCAACGGTGATATAACAGGAGGTTCAACAGAAGGTGTGATATAACAATAATGAGACGATCAACGGTGATATAACAGGAGGTTCAACAGAAGGTGTGATATAACAATAATGAGACGATCAACGGTGATATAACAGGAGGTTCAACAGAAGGTGTGATATAACAATAATGAGACGATCAACGGTGATATAACAGGAGGTTCAACAGAAGGTGTGATATAACAATATTGAGACGATCAACGGTGATATAACAGGAGGTTCAACAGAAGGTGTGATATAACAATAATGAGACGATCAACGGTGATATAACAGGAGGTTCAACAGAAGGTGTGATATAACAATAATGAGACGATCAACGGTGATATAACAGGAGGTTCAACAGAAGGTGTGATATAACAATAATGAGACGATCAACGGTGATATAACAGGAGGTTCAACAGAAGGTGTGATATAACAATATTGAGACGATCAACGGTGATATAACAGGAGGTTCAACAGAAGGTGTGATATAACAATAATGAGACGATCAACGGTGATATAACAGGAGGTTCAACAGAAGGTGTGATATAACAACAGTACAGAGTGATGTAACAGTCAGTGAAACGACAAAAGTTTTGCGAGAGTATCCAGACGTGTACTCACCTAGTTGTGGTTGCAGGGGTCGAGTCATAGCTCCTGGCCCCCCTCTTCACTGGCCTCTACTGGGTCACTCCCTGCGCCATGTGTGTGTGTGTGTGTACTCATCTAGTTGTACTCACCTAGTTGTGGTTGCAGGGGTCGAGTCATAGCTCCTGGCCCCGCCTCTTCACTGGCCTCTACTGGGTCACTCTCCCTTCGCCATGAGCCTTATCATACCTCTTCTTGAAGCTATGAATGGATCCTGCCTCCACTACATCACTTCCCAAACTATTCCACTTCCCGACTACTCTGTGACTGAAGAAATACTTCCTAACATCCCTGTGATTCATCTGAGTCTTCAACTTCCAACTGTGTCCCCTTGTTGCTGTGTCCCATCTCTGGAACATTCTGTCTCTGTCCACCTTGTCAATTCCTCTCAGTATTTTATATGTCGTTACCATGTACCCCCTATCTCTCCTGTCCTCCAGTGTCGTCAGGTCGATCTCCCTTAACCTCTCCTCGTAGGACATACCCCTTAGCTCCGGGACTAGTCTTGTTGCAAACCTTTGCACTTTATTTAGTTTCTTTACGTGCTTGGCTAGGTGTGGGTTCCAAACTGGTGCTGCATACTCCAGTATGGGCCTAACGTACACAGTGTACAGGGTCCTGAACGATTCCTTATTAAGATGTCGGAATGCTGGTCTTAGGTTTGCTATGCGCCCATATGCTGCAGCAGTTATTTGGTTGATGTGCGCCTCAGGAGATGTGTCTGGTGTTATACTCACTCCAAAATCTTTTTCCTTGATTGAGGTTTGTAGTCTCTGGCCCCCTAGACTGTACTCCGTCTGCGGTCTTCTTTGCCATTCCCCAATCTTCATGACTTTGCACTTGGTGGGGTTGAACTCCAGGAGCCAGTTGCTGGACCAGGCCTGCAGCCTGTCCAGATCCCTTTGTACTTCTGCCTGGTCCTCGTCCGATTGAATTCTTCTCATCAACTTCAAACAGGGACACTTCGGAGTCTATTCCTTCTGTCATGTCGTTCATGTGCGTGTGTGTTCGTGTTCTCACCTAGATGTACCTGCAGGAATCGAGTCACAGCTCCTGGCCCGGCCTCCTAACTCTTAATTGATGCCAAGCCTCTCGAGGCCTGCTCCTACCTGTTCTTGAAACTGCGTAGTGTTGGCGGGGGCGGCGACCACCTGAGACTTGAGTCACCCCGACACACACTCAAGTGTCACCTGTTTGAGTGTTGACTTTCATGGGTGGAGTGCTAAACCCGTAGAAGTCATATAGCACATGGGGGGGGGGGAATGGGAGGTAATCAGATTCGATTCAAGGAAAGGGAAGGATAGGCTCATTTCCTTGGATCAAGAGCCTCCTCAGTGGTGGATAGTTATGGTACACCTCACCTGTCCTGTTATGACAGGCACCTCATCTACAATTTATCTACAATTCATCTACAGTTCATCTACAAATCACCTACAGTTCTACAGTTCACCTACAGTTCTACAGTTCACCTACAGTTCTACAGTTCACCTACAGTTCTACAGTTCACCTACAGTTCTACAGTTCACCTACAGTTCTACAGTTCACCTACAGTTCTACAGTTCACCTACAGTTCACCATGGCCACCTGCAGTAACCATCACTGACACTAAATATTCACTTAAAACTGAGCTCCGCCACTTGTTTAAAACTGAGCTCCGCCACTTGTTTAAAACTATGAGCTCCGCCACTTGTTTAAAACTATGAGCTCCGCCACTTGTTTAAAACTGTGAGCTCCGCCACTTGTTTAAAACTGAGCTCCGCCACTTGTTTAAAACTATGAGCTCCGCCACTTGTTTAAAACTATGAGCTCCGCCACTTGTTTAAAACTGAGCTCCGCCACATGTGTTCAACACTTAATTAAGTCAGAGCTCAATTAGATGGGTTTATGGAGCGTTCCTAAATGGTTATGTAGCAGGTCAGCTCTTGTGGCCACAGGAAATGTTGAGAATGTTAGTGGCGGCCCCACACATTCAACACATCAATATCACACACATTATTATTATTATAATTAAAACCAAGCGCTAAACCCACTTGGGTCATATAGCGCTGCAGTATCACACAAAATACATCTGAATTAATATTCTTTTGGCCACCAAAGTGGATAGTCTATTGTGTTGTGTGACTTACAGAGAACTAGATCCCTTTATGTCTGATTTACAGAGAACAAGATCCCTTTATGTCTGATTTACAGAAAACAAGATCCCTTTATGTCTGATTTACAGAGAACAAGATCCCTTTATGTCTGATTTACAGAGAACAAGATCCCTTTATGTCTGATTTACAGAGAACTAGATCCCTTTATGTCTGATTTACAGAGAACAAGATCCCTTTATGTCTGATTTAGAGAGAACAAGATCCCTTTATGTCTGATTTACAGAGAACAAGATCCCTTTATGTCTGATTTACAGAGAACAAGATCCCTTTATGTCTGATTTACAGAGAACTAGATCCCTTTATGTCTGATTTACAGAGAACAAGATCCCTTTATGTCTGATTTACAGAGAACAAGATCCCCTTTTTTAATGTTTTTCTACATAAAAACTTATTAACTCAAAACAAGTCGTAATGAATAGCTGTTAATAAATAAATGAACAGAAGAATGGACAAAGACTCGAACCGTGGGTACAGGAGGCCCAAGACTGTACCACTGAGTCTGCTGCGTACCAGCACCACTGTTCGAGTCCTTGTTCATTCTTCTGTTCATTTATTTATTAACAGCTATTCATTACGACTTATTTTGAGTTAATATACTGACAATTTTTTTGACAAAAGAGGAAATCTTGCGGCTATTTAGGCAGGAAAAATAGGTAGCAAAGAGAGAGAAAGAGAGAAGCAAGGAGTCTTTGCGAAGTTAAATTTGCATATATGACTCTTGAGATTATAGTTATGCTGATTATATTAAGTTGATATATATAATCGAGTAAGAGCTGAATTATAGTCATGTGTTGACAATATATCTGAATTATACTTCAGTGAGAAACATTATATGTAGTGTATATACCAAACACACATGACAAACATATAACTATCATATAGAATAGTTTAGCAGCACACTGTGGATGTTCCCACAATGTAACTATCATATAGAATAGTGTAGCAGCACACTGTGGATGTTCCCACAATGTAACTATCATATAGAATAGTGTAGCAGCACACTGTGGATGTTCCCACAATGAAACTATCATATAGAATAGTGTAGCAGCACACTGTGGATGTTCCCACAATGTAACTATCATATAGAATAGTGTAGCAGCACACTGTGGGTGTTCCCACAATGAAACTATCATATAGAATAGTGTAGCAGCTCACTGCGGATGTTCCCACAATGAAACTATCATATAGAATAGTGTAGCAGCACACTGCGGATGTTCCCACAATGTAACTATCATATAGAATAGTTTAGCAGCACACTGCGGATGTTCCCACAATGTAACTATCATATAGAATAGTTTAGCAGCACACTGTGGATGTTCCCACAATGTAACTATCATATAGAATAGTGTAGCAGCACACTGCGGATGTTCCCACAATGTAACTATCATATAGAATAGTGTAGCAGCACACTGCGGATGTTCCCACAATGTAACTATCATATAGAATAGTGTAGCAGCACACTGCGGATGTTCCCACAATGTAACTATCATATAGAATAGTGTAGCAGCACACTGTGGATGTTCCCACAATGTAACTATCATATAGAATAGTGTAGCAGCACACTGCGGATGTTCCCACAATGTAACTATCATATAGAATAGTGTAGCAGCACACTGTGGATGTTCCCACAATGTAACTATCATATAGAATAGTGTAGCAGCACACTGTGGGTGTTCCCACAATGTAACTATCATATAGAATAGTGTAGCAGCACACTGTGGATGTTCCCACAATGAAACTATCATATAGAATAGTGTAGCACACTGTGGATGTTCCCACAATGTAACTATCATATAGAATAGTGTAACAGCACACTGTGGATGTTCCCACAATGTAACTATCATATAGAATAGTGTAGCAGCACACTGTGGGTGTTCCCACAATGTAACTATCATATAGAATAGTGTAGCAGCACACTGTGGATGTTCCCACAATGTAACTATCATATAGAATAGTGTAGCAGCACACTGTGGATGTTCCCACAATGTAACTATCATATAGAATAGTGTAGCAGCACACTGCGGATGTTCCCACAATGTAACTATCATATAGAATAGTTTAGCAGCACACTGTGGATGTTCCCACAATGTAACTATCATATAGAATAGTGTAGCAGCACACTGCGGATGTTCCCACAATGTAACTATCATATAGAATAGTTTAGCAGCACACTGTGGATGTTCCCACAATGTAACTATCATATAGAATAGTGTAGCAGCACACTGCGGATGTTCCCACAATATAATTATTAAATAGAATATATTACAGAATGTGCAGCAGCACAGTGTTCCTAACAGCGGCACACTGTGGGTGGCGCTGTGTACAATACGCACAACACAACCCTCAGGTTACAATCCTCTCTGCTATCAATTGCAGCAGGTTACATACGGCTCAACGAGGAGGAAAATACAAGTGCTGCAAGTTGATTCTCCCAGGAACACGATCTGATACAACTGGACTGGTTGAGCAAACAAGACTTCCCTATTTTTTTCTGCCTCGGTAATACCGGATTGGCAACAATGCTTGACAAAAGAGCATCAGCGTGGCGGATACTGAAGGTTATTGTATTAAATGATACGTTAATACATCGTGGTGGTACAACAATGGCAGGTGTGGCAAGCACAACAATGAATTATTTGGGGGAAGTATTTATCCTAGTAGCAAGACCTATAGTATTATTATTATTATTATTATTATTATTATTGTCATTGGGAAATGCTAAACCCGTAGGGGATATGCAGCAGGTGAGAAATGAGAGGTCGCCAGGCATCAGTCAGGTGTTGACATTATGCATTTGTACAGGCATTGTCTGGCGCCATGTTACCACCTGTGTCTTCCCTCACACCTGGATCCATCCACCTGTTTCTTTTCTCACACCGGTGTCTTCCCTCAAACGTGTGTTGTCCCTCACACCTGTATTCACCTGCGTCTCCCCTCACAGGTGTGTTTTCTCAGGGATGCTGGGAGTGAAGATAATACTAGAAGTATCTATACTATGATTAGAAATGTGGAATGTTGGAGAGAGAGAAAGAAAGGGGGGGGGGCGGAAGGCAAAGAGAATAGAGAACAGTGAGAGAAACAGAGTTAGGGAGAGTGAAAGAGGTGAAGGGTGTGAGTGACAAGCGAGTGAGAGACATGACAGGGATGTGTCAGACACAGCAATACTCTCAAGAGTGAAAACTGTGTCCGGCAAGAGTATTGATTCGTGTGAAAAGTTGTACATGATTGTTGTTGTATGTGATTGTTGTGTATTACTTCAGTAGCAGTGCAACACTGACTCCGTAATACCCTCTTGAGTGTTGCTGACTCACATTGGTTGCCACTATCAACACTTTGATGTTAACTTAACAATTAGGTATCTTAACTTGCTGTCACCTTTACCAACTTGATACTTCCTTACGCAAGTTGTTGATAATATCTCAACTTACTTCTGTCATAACTTACTGCTACGGTATCTTAGCAACTTGCTGCTATCATTAGCAACTGGCTATCTTAATCTTGATAAAAGAACTGGAGCTGCCCTCACCTCCCCAGATCACACGTGATTGCATCCCATCCTCCACGTGTTATAAAGATATGTCAGCAACATATATTATCAGTAACATTTGTGCACCTTCCTAAGATGGATGCTCACAAGCGTCTTAATAATCTACTTGATCAAATACACTGTTATGCTACTTGATCAACCAGACTGTGATGGCTAGGACAATGTAATATCATCAGAAGGAAAACAATGGATGTCAACCTGTCCTCCGAGGATTTAAGTAGATTCTTCACCTATGGTTTTCAGCACATTTCTAAGTTACTTTAAGTTAGGTTAGGTTACGTTACATTTGGTTAGGTTGTTAGCTTAAATAAGGTTAGGTTAAGTTTGGTTGCGTTAGGTTAGGTTAAATTAGGTTATGTTAGGTTAAGTTAGGTTAGTTTAGGTTAGGTTGTACTCTATCCATAAAATATAACAAATTATAACATACCACAACGGAAGCACTCTCATTTTTTTAAATATACAAATATATAATAATTTGACGTTTGGTTAATGGCGTTTAAACCCTCTCTAACAGCCTGGTTGATCAGGCCCTGATCCACCATGCGGCTTTGTCATGGACCGGACCGCAGAAATATCCTCCAGGTTTCCTCCAGGTATACTACACCAGGGTCACGAAGGCTCCACATAGCCTTTTCACCAGCAGACAAGAATAATTTAACCCCTAAAATAGGATTCAAAGTATACTCTCAGTATATATACGTTGACAGAAATACACCTCGCGGCGTGTATATATCCTTATGATACACTGAAAAGCCGAGAGTATACGCGTTTCTCATAAGGTGCCTGATCAACCAGACTGTGATGGAGTATTTATCCACTGACAATTGTTTACTTTATTTCATGTATTACGTGTATTAATACCTCGATAACACTGTGGGAAGATAATAAAGTAGAGAGGGTGATAAGGGTGAGATTAGTGTGTACTGTGAGTGGTGGGTGGGGTAGATAGTGGACCCCATGCAATCTGTCAGGGAGTCCCATGTTTACTCCCTGGTAGTGTTACAGGGGCCAGTCCAGTGCTGGAACCATCTCTAAACTACGAGTTATAAAGAGGAAGTTATTGATGATGTCTGAGGATCATCTTTCGGAACAACAGAAAGAGCGTAGATATTAGGAACTGTGGAGGTACAAGAGAGTGCGAAATAAGACAAGATGAAGTTAGAGGAGTTGTAAACGGTAGTAGAGTGCAGTCATTGGGAAGGAGCACTGCTATGAGGCTAGCGGCCCGCAAGGGGGTACGAGAGGAAGAAAAGCGAAAAATGAAGGAAAATACAAGGCAAAAGAAAGAACAGAAAGAAAGGAAAACCCAAGGAGAAAAAGGAGAAGGGGAAGATAAGACAGGGAAGGAATCAGGTTAAGTCACGGGTGTTCTGAAGTTTAGAGCATTTTTCTCCTTGGGTTTTCCTCTTTCTGTTCTTTCTTTTGCCTTGTATTTTCCTTCATTTTCCTTTCTTCCTCTCGTACCCCCTTGCGCCGCTAGCCTCATAGCAGTGCTCCTTCCCATATGACTGTCTACTCTACTACCTTTACTCACCTTTACTACTACCACTACTACCACTACTCCTACATTTCCCCTCTCTTGTACCCTCCTGTCTGCCTGCCTATAAATACCTTCCTCTGTCTCTGTGTGTGTGACTTTGTAAATGGTCCAAGTCGGGCCAAAGTCGAAGCTCTCTCTTTATATGTGCGGGTTGTGTGTGTATTTTACTCCCCTGGTTGTGGTTACGGGGGTCCAGTCTCAGCGCTTAACCCTCTCTTAAACTAGTAGTTACTGAGAAGCCTAGGAAAGTTATTGATGTATGTCTGAGAGAATCATCTTCCTCGGAACAACAGAAAGTCAGCGTAGATACTTGGAACTTGTGGCAGCATGTACAAGAAAGTCACACAATAACGACAACATGAAAGTTAAGACACGTGTGTAACATCTGGGTATCTTTATTGTAGACGTTTCGCCCTCCAGTGGCTTTATCAATACAGAGTCTAGGACATAACTTCAAGACAGTAGAACCATATACAAAACATGAGGTAATGAGTCCCTCAGCCTTGGAGTTGGTGTGAAGTTATGTCCTAGAATCTGTATTGATAAAGCCACTGGAGGGCGAAACGTCTACAATAATGATACTCAGATGTTGTACACGTGTCTTAACTTTCTTCTGGTAGCATGTAGCGTCGTTAACGACATCAACAAGTCTACAGCATGAGTCAGTCACAGCATCAACACGAGTCAGTCACAGCATCAACATGAGTCAGTGACAGCATCAACACGAGTCAGTTACAGCATCAACACGAGTCAGTGACAGCATTAACATGAGTCAGTTAGAGCATCAACACGAGTCAGTGACAGCATCAACACGAGTCAGTTACAGCATCAACACGAGTCAGTCACAGCATCAACACGAGTCAGTCACAGCATCAACATGAGTCAGTTACAGCATCAACACGAGTCAGTTACAGCATCAACACGAGTCAGTCACAGCATCAACATGAGTCAGTTAGAGCATCAACACGAGTCAGTGACAGCATCAACACGAGTCAGTTACAGCATCAACACGAGTCAGTCACAGCATCAACACGAGTCAGTCACAGCATCAACACGAGTCAGTGACAGCATCAACATGAGTCAGTTACAGCATCAACACGAGTAAGTGACAGCATCAACATGAGTCAGTGACAGCATCAACACGAGTCAGTCACAGCATCAACATGAGTCAGTTACAGCATCAACACGAGTCAGTGACAGCATCAACACGAGTCAGTCACAGCATCAACATGAGTCAGTTAGCATCAACAGAGTCAGGACACACTCAAACGAGTCAGTGACACCATATGAGTCAGTCACACACAGAGTACATGATCAGCACTGAGTCGATGTACAGTATCAACACGAAGTCGAGTACAGGCATCAACACGAGTCAAGTGACAGCATCAGCATGGTCAGTTACAGCATCAGCAGACGTCAGTTACAGCATCAACACGAGTCGTACAGCATCACACGAGTCAGTCACAGCATCAACACGAGTCAGTTACAGCATCAACAGAGTCAGTGACAGCATCAACACGAGTCAGTGACAGCATCAACACGAGTCAGTGACAGCATCAACAAGAGTCAGTTACAGCATCAACACGAGTCAGTGACAGCATCAACACGAGTCAGTCACAGCATCAACACGAGTCAGTCACAGCATCAACACGAGTCAGTCACAGCATCAACACGAGTCAGTCACAGCATCAACACGAGTCAGTCACAGCATCAACACGAGTCAGTTACAGCATCAACACGAGTCAGTACAGCATCAACACGAGTCAGTACAGCATCAACACGAGTCAGTCACAGCATCAACACGAGTCAGTCACAGCATCAACACGAGTCAGTTACAGCATCAACACGAGTCAGTCACAGCATCAACATGAGTCAGTTAGAGCATCAACACGAGTCAGTGACAGCATCAACACGAGTCAGTTACAGCATCAACACGAGTCAGTCACAGCATCAACACGAGTCAGTCACAGCATCAACACGAGTCAGTGACAGCATCAACATGAGTCAGTTACAGCATCAACACGAGTAAGTGACAGCATCAACATGAGTCAGTGACAGCATCAACACGAGTCAGTCACAGCATCAACATGAGTCAGTGACAGCATCAACACGAGTCAGTGACAGCATCAACACGAGTCAGTCACAGCATCAACATGAGTCAGTTACAGCATCAACACGAGTCAGTGACAGCATCAACACGAGTCAGTGACAGCATCATCATGAGTCAGTCACAGCATCAACACGAGTCAGTTACAGCATCAACACGAGTCAGTTACAGCATCAACACGAGTCAGTGACAGCATCAACACGAGTCAGTGACAGCATCAACATGAGTCAGTTACAGCATCAACACGAGTCAGTTACAGCATCAACACGAGTCAGTCACAGCATCAACACGAGTCAGTTACAGCATCAACACGAGTCAGTCACAGCATCAACACGAGTCAGTCACAGCATCAACACGAGTCAGTCACAGCATCAACACGAGTCAGTCACAGCATCAACACGAGTCAGTCACAGCATCAACATGAGTCAGTTACAGCATCAACACGAGTCAGTGACAGCATCAACACGAGTCAGTGACAGCATCATCATGAGTCAGTCACAGCATCAACACGAGTCAGTTACAGCATCAACACGAGTCAGTTACAGCATCAACACGAGTCAGTGACAGCATCAACACGAGTCAGTGACAGCATCAACATGAGTCAGTTACAGCATCAACACGAGTCAGTTACAGCATCAACACGAGTCAGTCACAGCATCAACACGAGTCAGTTACAGCATCAACACGCAGTCCAGATCAACAGCAGTCACACAGCATCAAGCACGAGTCAGTCACAGCATCAACACGAGTCAGTCACAGCATCAACACGAGTCAGTCACAGCATCAACACGAGTCAGTCACAGCATCAACACGAGTCAGTCACAGCATCAACACGAGTCAGTCACAGCATCAACACGAGTCAGTTACAGCATCAACATAGCTACACACAAAGCTCATCTCACCAAGAATGCAAGTAACAACAATTCAGAAAGATGCTGCCCTTTAACCATGTAACGAGGAGCTCAAATAATGGCAGACGTGGCAGGCAATCACGAGAACAATTACGTGAGAATAGCCGCCCTAAACTTGAAGGTGCTTATAGAAATTAAGATGTAATTACTGACGATAGATAAAGGGAAAATTGTTCTTACTGACGAGCTTAATGGTGGTGTTGGGAATGAACTCAGAGGTTAAAGTTTTAGCAAGTCATGGTAACAGACCTGGTCGTCAAGACCAGGTGGACTAGCTACACTCTTAATACCAGCGGGAGCGGAGGTGAAAATCGTATTATAACCGGGATATAATAAAGACCTGGTTGTGGCGACCACGATGGTGGACCAGCTACGGAAGGGGAGGTGCAGTCGTATTATAACCGGGTACAACAAAGACCTGGTCGTCAAGACCACATTGGTGGGCTGGGAAAGGATAAATATCTGGGCAAATCGTAACACAAGAAAGAGAAACTTGTAACTGTCGAGGCCGAATGCATCGTCATGGTCGCAGCAGTCTCATATGTATGCTGCTCTTAGTCTCCAGTCTTACATGTTCAGTCATGTTCGTGTCCAGTATTACATGTTCAGTCATGTTCGTCTCTAGTCTTACATGTTCAGTCATGTTTTTTAATTAAAAAATCTTTATATATTTTACATTTAAATTCTTAGAATTTTGTAGCATAGGTTTTTATGGCACTGGTTACTAGCAAATAAATAATTACAAACCTCAAGCGAGGTATTAATGAAGATATTCTCCGGCACCAGAGGCATTATCACACACATGATACGTGTTCTTACTAATTTAACAAATTTCATAGTTTCCGTGACAATAAGATGGCTGGGAGTTATACTATCAAATGTAAAAGTGTTATAAGTATTGGTCAGTGGTACTTGAAGATAATAAAGCAAAGAAATGCGATAAATATTCCATCTTGGAGATCAATCCGCGGAACAATTAACAGATTACAGATCATACTGAAGCCGTTTTAAATTTGCTGGAGGGCCTCATTGTGAAGCCTCTTACTCTTTACATCCACATATATATTCCATGAGTTCAGAATGGTCCATGCATGAATATTGCAAGTGTTATTGCATCAGTAACACAGCATGAGCAAACGCTGGAGGCTGGCCAGCTCAACTTTATGTTATAGGGTCATGAACCACTGTAGCAGATCCTTGTGTCTAGTCTAGCGTCTGAGGCACAGATTAGACGACTCAGCGTGGTACTGTCTTCAAAATTTATCGGAAGCCGACCAACAAAGACGATTTCTTACATTTTTGCTCACACCATAATTGTAGAACCAAGAGAGGCATAGTCATCTGCTTCTTCCTGAGAGCTTATAGGATTTCCAGCCCCGAGTTTCTCGAGAAGTAGTGTTCTTACATTAGTCAGGTGTTCGCCCAGCTCATTTTCCCTAGTTTTATCAACGACTGCAGGAGGGGTGCCTTAAGTATCAACAACACTGCCAGAAGGAATCACTCACCTCCGATACCATCAAAGATCTTGTGAAGAATTCATACCACGGGTGGTAAGCCACTGGGCCAGCTAGCTTCAGTAAGATTCATCCAACTAGGTATATTTCTACACCATAGGAAGGTTAGCATAGGCACCAGTGTGTCCACAAATGCAAGTTTTTACAGACAAATCTCCCCCTAGTTGGATAATTCTTACTGAAGCTAGTTGGCCCAGTGGCTTACGCGACAGTCTGGAGTTTTGAGATTCTCTGACCGCGGGTTCGAACCCCACCCGTGGTATGGTTTGTTTGCAATCGTGTCATTACGATTTCGTGAGTCATCTTGTGAAGAAAATATCTACTAAACGGAAGTGTTAATGTCCTTCTTTAAGGCAGATGTGACAAAGTTTATGTGGAAGAAACGTCGGGGAACTTAAACGTGTGAAAGAATATGCATGTAACAACCCCTGTGTCATACACCGAACATTCCATGGTTACCCCATGAAGTGGGATGAAGCCACACTGATCGAGAGTAATAATTTACAATGGCAAGAGTGTATCGAGTCAGAGTTGATTGCAACGTCGAAAACAGTTGTCAAGAACACTGGTAGATCGAACCGTCCCTTTCTGGGATCTTGGCGATTAACTGACCTCAGTTCCAGACGTCTCTCTTTAGGTAATGACCATCCACGCGCTCTATTCCTGACCTCGTCCCAGTCCCACCTAATATACTCTGCTTTTTCTAGTCTTTATTGGACAGACAAAGCTCCCAGGAACCTAAATGTTTACATAATAGTGTTGTACTTGTGTCTTATTTACACACTAAATGATACAACGTATTGAAGAGATTAGAAGACATAGCAGGTTTTACAGAGATATAAGCCAGAGCGTGTGTGCTGAGGAGCTGAGTGGTAGTCACAGTGTCGGGGTGTACACGTAATGTCATCAAGCTGGTAATACTTGCGTGGTCTTACCACCACCACCAACTGGCCTTAATAACGGGCAAGCCTAGCCGCCACCTTCAACTTTCTCGCCTCAAACTCGTCTTGCTCTACATTAATGACAACACTTATTTATAAGTAATGAATAACTAATCTCATAGCTTTGATTAACTTCATCTAACTTTAAGAAAACAGTTTTTGTATGAATACAGATTATCACTTGAGGAAAATTAATGTGGTGCATTGAGGCTTCAACAGGCGCAATTTAATACTGTCTATTATAGCAATTGTATTTTTCCGAAGGAAATAAACATAACGTTGATGTCCATGTAATGTAGAGAGTCACTTCAACTCACATCTAATGTAGTTTGCAACAGATGGTAAATAAATACCAAATTTTCCTCTGCTGTTAATAAAAATAAACAACCTCAAAACGCTGGTCTTTTTGTCTTGAAATGTCGTCTACGAACTTATAAAAAAAATGAAAATAGACGAAATAGGCGAAGCTTACTAGTTCCCTAAATTTAAAAGCAACCGCTCATAAGGTAATAAAATTATCACATAACATAGGAACATAGCATAACAGAGAAACACTGAAGCCCGCCAACTGGCCCATACCAGGTACGTCTTAATCGAACCCAATGCTTCCCATTTATTTTTTTAAACTACCCCAGGGTGCTGGCTTCAATCAACGTTTCCAAACTAGTACGGTACTTCACTACATCCTTTCAAAATCTGAATTTATCGAACCTGAATCCACGGTTACAAGTTATTTCTTGGATATCCACAGCACCCTGGTTATATTTCATGTTTTCCACTAGAATGCTCCAATTGTATCTCTTCTCTACGTATTTCAAGAGAGTGTAGATTCAGGGCTCTCAATATACCTTACGACATATTCTTTATAAAGTGGGGTAATTTAGTGTCTTTGCATATTCTCTGATTCATTTATGCGTTTCCTAGTCTAAATAAAGCCTCACTAATGATGTGTAGAGGTGTTGAATAACATTTAAGACTATCGTTGCTTATATTGTAGATATAAAAATTCAAGCAAACTGTTAACCTTATTACAAAAACTGTCGTTCATGGGGGGAATTCTGAGATTACCACAGCCCAGCCATGACTCAGTGTCACCTTTCACTTTAAATACCAGAGCAACACAACACAACTTGTATGCCAGAAGAAAGACAATACCAGAGCAACACAATACAACTTGTATGCCAGAAGAAAGACAATACCAGAGCAACACAACACAACTTGTATGCCAGAAGAAAGACAATACAGAGCAGCACAATACAACTTGTATGCCAGAAGAAAGACAATACCAGAGCAACACAATACAACTTGTATGCCAGAAGAAAGACAATACCAGAGCAACACAATACAACTTGTATGCCAGAAGAAAGACAATACCAGAGCAACACAATACAACTTGTATGCCAGAAGAAAGACAATACCAGAGCAACACAATACAACTTGTATGCCAGAAGAAAGACAATACCAGAGCAACACAACACAACTTGTATGCCAGAAGAAAGACAATACCAGAGCAACACAATACAACTTGTATGCCAGAAGAAAGACAATACCAGAGCAACACAATACAACTTGTATGCCAGAAGAAAGACAATACCAGAGCAACACAACACAACTTGTATGCCAGAAGAAAGACAATACCAGAGCAACACAATACAACTTGTATGCAGAAGAAAGACAATACCAGAGCAACACAACACAACTTGTATGACAGAAGAAAGACAATACCAGAGCAACACAATACAACTTGTATGCCAGAAGAAAGACAATACCAGAGCAACACAAACAACTTGTATGCCAGAAGAAAGACAATACCAGAGCAACAAACAACATGCAAGAAAGACAATACCAGAGCAGGACAACACAATTTGTATGCCAGAAGAAAGACAATACCAGAGCAGGACAACACGATTTGTATGCCAGAAGAAAGACAATACCAGAGCAGGACAACACAATTTGTATGCCAGAAGAAAGACAATACCAGAGCAGGACAACACAACTTACATGCCAGAAATAAGACAATTCCAAACCAACATAACACTAATATTAAATAGCTAAAACAGCATCAACAACACCAGAACAGCTGTCAATACACAAGAGGGTTAAACCTCACTCACATTTAAGACACTGAGCAAGTCTTGAGTCACTAAAAATTTCGGTCACGTTTTCAATGTGTCAAAAGTGACACTTGCGAGAGGCGCTATCTTGCAGCTTGCCAGTCCTCGCCGCACAACACACAATAGGAAATACTCGACCCGCACAGAAATAAACCTACGGAATTACCTAGCCCGTGATGCCTTCAGGAAGTGTAGTGAACTTTACAGCAGGAAGAAACTTAGACGAGATCGGGAAAGCCTAATAAAAGTGAAAAATACTTAGAAATAATAAGGCTATATAGTAAAGTGTATATACCTTTTATTACTATAATTATTGTTTATTATATTATTGATAATAGTATCAACATTTGTTTAAATTAATGACTTTACTCACAAATATGCTAATTATCTCACCAGAGATAATTACTTTATTCCAGTGACGAAGCTTTAATAAAGTCAGATTAAAAATTATTCCGGATTATCATTATTATATTCACGGGGAAGCGCTAGACCCATAGCGGTCAAACAGCGCCTGGAAAGAGGATAAATTCAGTTCTGTGGATCAAGAGCCCCTCACCGGCACCTCCCTCGAGGGACTGATCTTGTGGACCACTAAAACTATCATAGTGAAAAACTAAACGAGTTTTTAATAAAACATTTCAAGCCAACATCTTGATTTTCACGCAATTTGCTTTAGTAGTTAGGGATATATTGATTTTAATTTAATTACTGTCGCTACATTATTTAACATGAATTGAGACAGCGGATAAGACAGGAGTGTGAGAAGAGGGGACACCAGGATACACAAGACACGAGGGGACACCAGGATACACAAGACACGAGGGGACACCAGGATACACAAGACACGAGGGGACACCAGGATACACCAAGACACGAGGGGACACCAGGATACACAAGACACGAGGGGACACCAGGATACACAAGACACGAGGGGACACCAGGATACACAAGACACGAGGGGACACCAGGATACACAAGACACGAGGGGACACCAGGATACACAAGACACGAGGGGACACCAGGATACACAAGACACGAGGGGACACCAGGATACACAAGACACGAGGGGACACGAGGAGACACCAGGATACACCAAGACACTTGGGGACACCAGGATACACCAAGACACGAGGGGACACCAGGATACACAAGACACGAGGGGACACCAGGATACACAAGACACGAGGGAACACCAGGATACACAAGACACGAGGGGACACCAGGAGACACAAGACACGAGGAGACACCAGGATACACAAGACACGAGGGGACACCAGGATACACAAGACACGAGGGACACCAGGATACACAAGACACGAGGGGACACCAGGATACACCAAGACACGAGGGGACACCAGGATACACCAAGACACGAGGGGACACCAGGATACACAAGACACGAGGGGACACCAGGATACACCAAGACACGTGGGGACACCAGGATACACAAGACACGAGGGGACACCAGGATACACCAAGACACGAGGGACACCAGGATACACAAGACACGAGGGGACACCAGGATACACAGACACGAGGGACACGAGGAGACACCAGGATACACCAAGACACAGGGGACACCAGGATACACAAGACACGAGGGGACACCAGGATACACAAGACACGAGGGGACACCAGGATACACAAGACACGAGGGACACCAGGATACACAAGACACGAGGGGACACCAGGATACACAAGACACGAGGGGACACCAGGATACACAAGACACGAGGGGACACCAGGAGACACAAGACACGAGGGGACACCAGGATACACAAGACACGAGGGGACACCAGGATACACAAGACACGAGGGGACACCAGGAGACACAAGACACGAGGGGACACCAGGATACACAAGACACGAGGGGACACCAGGAGACACAAGACACGAGGGGACACCAGGATACACAAGACACGAGGGGACACCAGGATACACAAGACACGAGGGGACACCAGGAGACACAAGACACGAGGGGACACCAGGAACACAAGACACGAGGGGACACCAGGAGACACAAGACACGAGGGGACACCAGGATACACAAGACACGAGGGGACACCAGGATACATCAAGACACGAGGGGACACCAGGATACATCAAGACACGAGGGGACACCAGGATACATCAAACATCAAAACACGAGGGGACACACGTGAGACACACAGAAGGGGATACAAGGAAGCACATAGCTGCTCTCATTTAACAGAGAACACACTAAGTGGATCACAAGTGTTTTCTCTCACTCCATCAATCCCCCCCTCTCTCTCTCTCTACTCTCCCTCCCTTCATCCATCCTTCCCTCTCCTGCTCTTCTAATCTCCATCCCTCCGCTCACCTTCCACTCACTCTCTTCCTGTCTCTCTCCCTCTTGGACATAAGTGTTTGAGATTAACATCATCTTAGACTAAAAAGTGAAAACAGAAACATCTTGGACTAAAACGTCCAACCACCTAAACCAGAGTACGTGAATTGGCTCACATGGGCACCGTATCTCTGTATTTTTTTTTTACCGTGCTGGAGGGACAGACAGAGGTATAACCAGAATAATCAGTTATACTAATTGAAAAGGTATAAAAGCAGTGGAATGTAAGCAAGGAAGTATAACCAGTGGAATATAAGCAAGGAAGTATAACCAGTGGAATATAAGCAAGGAAGTATAACCAGTGGAATATAAGCAAGGAAGTATAACCAGTGGAATATAAGCAAGGAAGTATAACCAGTGGAATATAAGCAAGGAAGTATAACCAGTGGAATATAAGCAAGGAAGTATAACCAGTGGAATATAAGCAAGGAAGTATAACCAGTGGAATATAAGCAAGGAAGTATAACCAGTGGAATATAAGCAAGGAAGTATAACCAGTGGAATATAAACAAGGAAGTATAACCAGTAGAATATAAGCAAAGAAGTATAACCAGTGGGATATAAACAAGGAAGTATAACCAATGGTGGTATAACCAGTGGGGGTAGTGGGATGGCAGCATTGGGGGAGGGGAGGGGTGACTAGGAATTATAGCACACCCACCAACCTATAATCCTGCCTGGCCCCCCGTTGTGTTATAATTAGTGCATCCTCATAACCCTGCTGGCCCACCGCCACCCAATCACTGCCACCCACCCACCCACCCACTGCAGCCACCCGTTACCCACCGCCCATAAGCCGCATTCCAGGCCGTGTCACACGCCTACATTGAGCTGTGAGATTAAGTATATACGTTTTATTAAGGTTAAGACGGTGGAAATATATGCAGATAAGCAACGTTGATAATAATATAAGATTTTAAAAGTCAGATGGTAGTGAAGAGAGAGAGAGCGACTATGCCACTTTGCCCATATCATTCTACTTAGTCTGCTGTGATTGATTTATATGCTTCCAAGAGCACTAGATTCCTTGGTTTGTTCAGTGAGTTGAAGATAAGCAGTTGTTAAACCCATTGTCTGCTGTCATTACCTATTTGCTGCGACACTTACCAGTTCACTATCATTATTAACCTACTGCTGTCATTACCTATTTGCTGCGACACTTCCCAGTTCACTATCATTATTAACCTGCTGCTGTCATTACCTATTTGCTGCGACACTTACCAGTTCACTATCATTATTAACCTACTGCTGTCATTACCTATTTCCTGCTAAACTTACCAGTTCACTATCATTATTAACCTACTGCTGTCATTACCTATTTGCTGCGACACTTCCCAGTTCACTATCATTATTAACCTGCTGCTGTCATTACCTATTTGCTGCGACACTTCCCAGTTCACTATCATTATTAACCTGCTGCTGTCATTACCTATTTGCTGCGACACTTACCAGTTCACTATCATTATTAACCTACTGCTGTCATTACCTATTTGCTGCGACACTTACCAGTTCACTATCATTATTAACCTGCTGCTGTCATTACCTATTTCCTGCTAAACTTACCAGTTCACTATCATTACTTACAGAAATCACCATCACAATGTAATCAAAATTCAAAGTCTGCAATTTCCATGCCACAGTCCATAACAATAACTCTCTCCGAGTCACAGGCCACAAGACACATAACAAAAATCAGCACAATTGTAACCCACAATTGCCTCCGTCTCATTGCTAGACGTATCACGACCGTTTATTTTATTTACGTTCACATATACATGGGATGGCAGGATAGAAAATACTCAGCTTAAGGGAACAATCTCTATATTTTTTTTGAACTAGTACTACGAGGCTGAGAGTTCCTAATTACCACTAAATGGTGCAGTACCCTTACCCTTATATACCCAAACAAAATTGTAGTCAAATATATATTTTTGTAGATGTTTGTAACATACCTTAGTGGTAGATACCGATGAAGGTCCCAGGACCGAAAAGTTTTCTAATAAATATGTTGTAGTGTTTGCTTACGTGTGTTTCTAAACGAACCGTAACATACCATAACCTAACCTATAATATACAGGTGACAGGTTTCCAGAGTTTTTCGTGCCCCTCGCAGCCCAGCCTAATTCATAAGAGGCCTAACCTGTCTCTTGATTGCCTGCTCAACCAGGCTGTTGTTGCTTTGACGGCCGGAAAAGAAACATCACCATAACCGTCACAGCGATAGTGATTCAATTTCTTTTTGAAAGCTTCTCCACTTGATACACTTATCCCAAGTGTAACAAGTGGAGAAGTTATTTCACAAGCTTGGTGCTCCGGGGTGTGCAATTCACCAAGCTTCGGCTAGGCGCCCGTACTTTTCTGGAGTCTGGTTGTGTGGCTAAAGTACTGTGCACTTTGATGCAGTGTGTGCAGGTTCGAATCCTGCTGTGGACTGAGAGATAATATTTGTAAATATTTTTGCCCGTTCGTGAATTAAGCGGGGAATGTATGATGCATACTAGGCTAGCGTCCGGCTTCGGAGGAGCTGAGGAGATTCATAATCTTTGATATTTTGTACCAATGTATTCATGTTTGTGTTTTCTGTCAATTAATAAAGTTCACATAGAATATAGAATATAGGGGGTGGTAGGAGAGGAAAATATTCAAAGAGGTACGTTTATTGTCTTCTCTGAGGATGAGGGTCCCCAGTAAAGTTCTAGAGGTGGTACCTATATATATATATATATATATATATATATATATATATATATATATAACGCAGCTTTACTTGCTCGTTTGTCAACTCACACTTTGTATTTAAGCTCACTATACTACAAATTAACTCATAAATTCTCTTTATACATACAATGGTTGATGACAATACTAATCCCCACCGTATTATTTTTCCCCACCATCAGAATTTTTTTCCCGGCATCCTAAAAAAAAATTCACAGCTTAATTTTTTTTTCCTGGATATCACAATTTTTCCTCGTCAGAAATTTCCAAAGCTATGACTGACGTGACTGAAATATTTAAGTGGAAGACAGGTATACATAAAGTGTATAAGTGGATGACAGACATAAAAATAAACTTGGATAACTTCACATTATAATCAAAATTAAGCGCTAAACCCGTGTCATAGAGATCTGCTGTGCTGCATATAGTGTTCAGTGTTTACGTATATACAAGAAGATGTAACCCATAAGGGTCGTGTAGTGCAGTGCTCGATCCTCTGTTCCTGTTAATCGTTAAAGAAGCACTTTAATCACCTGTACTTAACCATCTGTACTTAACCACCTCTACTTAACCACCTCTACTTAACCACCTCCACTTAACCACCTCTACTTAACCACCTCAACTTAACCACCTCCACTTAACCACCTGTACTTAACCACCTGCACTTACCCACCTGTACTTACCCACCTGTACTTACCCCATCTATACCTAACTACCTGTACTTAACCACTTGTCATATATGTAGCGTTGAAAATATGAAGTAATGACTATTTGGAAAAAAAAACATATATATACGGCAAGGAGAGTGTTTACGTATGCGTCATTATGTAAATGCTGGCCTTTAGTGCATGTGTATGTGTGTGTACATGCTCTCGTGTGTGTGTGTACATGCTCTCGTGTGTGTGTGTGTGTACATGCTCTCGTGTGTGTGTGTGTGTGTGTACTCACCTAGTTGTGGTTGCAGGGGTCGATTCACAGCTCCCGTGTGTGTGTGTGTATTGTGACGTGCATGAAAGCAGGGATGGTGTTGCTGGCAGGAAGACGACAACGTCACTAGCAGAGCAGTATAATTGTGCCTTGTCAGACACACACTAACTATACACACGTCCACCACCATGTTGTACTTCCTGGGTCCCTCACTGATGCTTCCACACAACCACGGCCCCCCACACTCAACCACTGTTGCCATACACAACCACTCACCCCACACTCAACCACTGTTGCCATACACAACCACTCACCCCACACTCAACTACTGTTGCCATACACAACCCCTCACCCCACACTCAACTACTGTTGCCATACACAACCACTCACCCCACACTCAACTACTGTTGCCATACACAACCACTCACCCCACACTCAACTACTGTTGCCATACACAACCACTCACCCCACACTCAACCACTGTTGCCATACACAACCACTCACCCCACACTCAACTACTGTTGCCATACACAACCACTCACCCCACACTCAACTACTGTTGCCATACACAACCACTCACCCCACACTCAACTACTGTCCCCATACACAACCACTCACCCCACACTCAACCACTGTTGCCATACACAACCACTCACCCCACACTCAACTACTGTTCCCATACACAACCACTCACCCCACACTCAACCAGTTCCCATACACAACCACTCACCCCACACTCAACCACTGTTCCCATACACAACCACGGCCCCCACACTCAACCAGTTCCCATACACAACCACTCACCCCACACTCAACCACTGTTCCCATACACAACCACGGCCCCCACACTCAACCACTGTTGCCATACACAACCACTCACCCCACACTCAACTACTGTTCCCATACACAACCACTCACCCCACACTCAACTACTGTTCCCATACACAACCACGGCCCCCACACTCAACTACTGTTCCCATACACAACCACTCACCCCACACTCAACTACTGCCCTTATGCATATCTACTACCACCACTGCGTTTATCCTCACCCCTATCACCACCACCACAACCACTATCCCCATTACCACCACAACCACTATAAGAACATAAGAAAGACGGAACACTGCAGCAGGCCTACTGGCCCATGCGAGGCAAGTCCAAGTCTCCCACCGGCTTAAGCCAATGCCCCGACCCAGCCAGGTCAGGTTACATTCACTTAGGAGCACGGCATCCGACCTAGTAACACTCGGGAGTTTGTTCCACTCATCGACAACTCTATTACCAAACCAATGCTTTCCTATATCCTTCCTGAATCTGAATTTATCCAACTTAAAGCCATTGCTGCGAGTCCTGTCAATACTAGATATTTTTAGCACGCTATTTACATCCCCTTTATTTATTCCTGTTTTCCATTTATACACCTCAATCATATCCCCCCTAATTCTACGCCTTTCTAGAGAGTGCAGATTCAGGGCCCTCAGTCTATCCTCATAGGGAAGATTTCTGATACATGGAATCAACTTTGTCATCCTCCTTTGTACGCTTTCCAGAGCATTTATATCCATTCTGTAATACGGTGACCAAAACTGTGCAGCATAATCTAGATGAGGCCTAACCAAGGATATATAGAGTCGAAGAACAACCTGAGGACTCCTATTATTTATGCTTCTTGATATGAAGCCAAGGATTCTGTTCGCTTTATTGCGAACACTTATGCACTGCTGTCTTGGTTTTAGATTACTGCTAACCAGAACTCCTAAATCCTTTTCGCAATCAGTAGTATTAAGATCTACATTATTTAGTTTATATGTGGCATGGTTATTGTCCTGTCCAATATTTAGAACTTTGCATTTATCTATATTAAACTGCATGTGCCACTTCTCCGACCACTGCATCAGTCTATTCAAATCTTCCTGGAGTGCTCTAATGTCCTCATTTGAATGAATTGGACGGCCTATTTTGGTGTCATCGGCAAACTTGCTTATGTCGCTATTTATTCCCTCCTCTATGTCGTTTATGTAGATTGTGAACAACAAGGGGCCCAACACTGACCCCTGTGGAACACCGCTTGTGACACTTCCCCACTCTGATTTCTCCCCATTTATGCAAACTCTCTGCTGCCTATTTGTCAACCATGCCTCTATCCAGGAAAAAAATTCTCCTCCTATTCCGTGTGCCTTAATTTTCCTCAATAGTCTCTGATGTGGGACTCTATCAAAAGCCTAACTGAAGTCCATATACACAATATCATATTCATTACCATGATCTACCTCCTCAAATACCTTAGTGAAAAAAGTTATTAAATTTGTAAGGCAGGAACGCCCTTTTGTAAAACCGTGCTGAGATTCGTTGATTAATTTATATTTTTCAAGATGGCTACGAATTGCCTCGGCAATCACCACAATCACTATCTCCATTCCTATTACCACCACAACCAGTATCTCCATTACTACCACAACCACTATCTCCATTACTACCACCACCATTACCACCACAACCACTATCTCCATTACTACCACCACCATTACTACCACCACCATTACGACCACCACCATTACTACCACCACCATTACTACCACCACCATTACGACCACCACCATTACGACCACCACCATTACTACCACCACCATTACGACCACCACCATTACTACCACCACCATTACGACCACCACCATTACGACTACCACCATTACGACCACCACCATTACGACCACAACCACCACAGTCACATCTTCCTCCAGTTTCTGCACTGTGAAAAATTATTACTTATATTTTGCTATATGACAACAACGTCAACATATGTTCATGACACCTGAAAAATCTCGAGATTTTTGTCAGCACAATATGACTCATATGAACGAGAGAGAGAGAGAGTAAAGACACGAGGTTTCACCTCGGGGGTCCTATCAAGCACATGGAACACAGAATAAGCGGTACATTAAGCCCTGGTCAGGTGAGGTCAGGTGACGCAGGGTGAGTTGAGGTCCGGATATCAGGTGACGGTAAAATGAATATATGTTTTTTGATCATCGGGTTACTTATGATGTATCATGAGTGTTGCTTGATGGATTTTTCTCTCTCTCTCTCTCTCTCTCTCTCTCTCTCTCTCTCTCTCTCTCTCTCCTCTCTCTCTCTCTCTCTCTCTCTCTCTCTCTCTATCTAACCCGTAAGTCACACAGCGCCTAGGCAATGGAAGGTAATGAGGTTCAATCCAAGGAGAGTGTACCTTCAGTTTTATGGATCAAGAGGTGAGTCAGTGCGTGACTCTTGAAGTGCAGGTAACAGAAGCGGGTAAAAAGTACTGAAGGGTTGAACACAGAAGAGATAAGAGGAAGTGTGCGAGATACGCTGAAGAAACTGTGCCAAGTGAGACGTGACAAAGCAATGTACAAAGTTCTGCAGCAAAATCTGAAGTAGAGAGTTTCTGTTGAGAGTAAGAAGAATGTTGAAGAAACGTCCTTAGGAAAAACATTTTAGATGAGAGTCTGAAGAAGTGTTGAAGAGGTCTGAAGGAAGAAAGAGTCCATAAGAGACTGAACAAGTGTTCGAGGAAGGTCTGAAACAAGTTATGTTGAAGAAAGACCTCAAGTACAGGTATTCAAAGCAAGAGTAATACTGTTACAAGAGCGGAAAGTTGTGCGAGCCTCACTCCAGCTGACCTCACCTGTCGTTGCTACGGTAATTCACTCATTATTGCATCAATAGTCAACCTTTGCAAAGGATTAAACGTTAATGCTACTTAATCTGCTGTGTTGAAGCTGCACACTCTTCAATGATGACCTTGCTTTAATATATATATATATATATATATATATATATATATATATATATATATATATATATATATATATATATATATATATATATATTGAGAGAGATAGAGAGAGTAAGGAATATACGGAAATAAAACTGTTATATAAACTAGGTAACGTGTATGGAAGAATTGTTCTGGAAAAAAATGATGGGAAAGAGAAAGTATGATTGCAAAGTAACCAGGAGGATTATGGAAAGGAAAGGAAGGGAAGGGAAGGGAAAGGAAGGGAAGGAATATGGATAAAGCGTTTGCGTTGAAGCTTCTAAGTGAGAAATGTTGTAATAAAGGAGAGGAATTGTGTGCTGGAATTATGGATTTGGAAGACGCATAGGATAGGGAGGAGTGAGGCATCTGGCTCCTGCTAATGTATGCAATATGTGGCAAGCTGGTGAATGGTGAGAAAAAAAATTATAAGGAGAGTAAGAAACAGATTAAAACAGTAATATTGACCCGTAGAGTATGTGTAATGTCACAGTGGATGTTTAATGTCTATATTAACAGCCTTGTACTGTATGCAACATTATTGTATTAGTTGGAAATCAGAAAACCCAGTACTGATCATACAGACCTTGGTGGAATGAGAGGTGTAATAAGACTGAATACAGGATGAGGATAGCTCCAGTACCTTGGCCCCGGCATCTAGACACCTCCTCACCTCCCGCCCTCACAGTATAGATGGGGTTGTAAAAGACCTTTGTGCTACAGTATTAAAAAAAACCCGACTGGCTTAAAATATAATGAATCTGGTATTAAAGGTGTCACAGTTGCTCTTTGCTGATGACACTGCCTTTGGGAGATTGTGAAAAGCTGCAAAGGTGGGTGGAGGAGTTTGAGAGGCTCTGTAGAAGAAAGCTGAAAATGAATGTAGAAAACAGCACTAGGAGACCTACCTGTCTCTATGTGCGTTTACCTGTCTCACTAATTACTATTTTCACTCTTGATATATACACAATACCTATCACACACACATACACACACACTGCTCAACAGCTACGTCGTTGCAAGTGCTTATCGTATCATGTGATACAGGATCACGGCGCCCTCTCCCTCGCAGACTGATCCTCTCTCCAACTGACACGTCGATCTATATCAGAATTAATGAGGCACGGTGTCACCCAGATTACCGGCTCCTACTTCCACAGCGAGGCCGGGGCCACATACCGGGGAGGCAGTCTAAGGGATGGAGGGGTAGATACCGGGAAGAAACTGCAGGATGAGGATAGAGGGACATGATGCAATGTACCGGCGGCATCACTTAGCGTTCCAGTAACTATACGACCTAAAACAAAACAAAAAACACGGAACGAGTGGGGTTTGAACCCATTCATCCAATCTTATTGTAGCCATCTGGCCCAGTGGCTTACGCACTGACCTAGAGTTTTACGACTCACTTGCCATGGGTTCAAACCCCACCCGTTCCCTGGTTTGTTTGTAATCGTGTTATGATTTCGTGAGTCAAGACTTGCTAGTTATTTTTGCACTTAGCTAGTTAGTGGATAGCAACCATGCAGGGAGATACTACCGTCCTGGTATACGAGTGTCAAACAGAAGAATGTTAATTAAATATTTTGCACTCTGGTAAGATTGTTGGCTTTTTTTCCGTCTCATGAAGATGTAAAATGACAGGTAATTTGTGCAAACTGCTTATATTCAGTACATACTTATTTCGTGTGTGTTTTTAATACTTCTTAATGGTAAAATATTTCCATTCTAATTTTTGAGGCCTTATCTGAGGTGGAGCCACCAGGGCGAGGGCACAAGAAGTATTAACCAGAAACACTAGTGCCGCGTCCCGCCCTCACACCAGGCCTCCTAAATTGTAAAGAAAATATTATGGGACTAAGAACTACTAAGAAAAAACACAGAAGCAAACATATCTACTAAACGGAAGTGAAAGTTTATATTTAACTAAGCCAAATACCAGCACACAGATCAACACATAAAATACCTGTGAATGATTGTGAGAGTCTTACTACTCTTGTAGCCCGTCCCGAGGCCAGGCTTTCCTCTTGATTGCTTATTCAACGTGACTTGACCTCATCTTTTCTTCTCCGCCTCTCCCTACCTCTTCTTCCCTATTTTTCTCTGTCTTTCTTTTTTTCTGCTTAGGTATGTTCTGTCTTTCAGTCCCCCACCCTCCCCCTGTGTTTTTTAGTCTGACCCTCGTGGGCCAGTAGGTCTCCTGCAGTGCTCTTTTTTCTTGTCCTTAGACTTACTCCACTTCTACACTACTAATAATAATACCACCACTACTACTTCCTGTTTATCACTACTTACTATTTCCACTACCACCATTACCTCTACCACTACTTCACCAATTCCTTCTTTCTTCCTCTGTCTCGTCCATGTCCCCCCCCCTCTCTCTCTCACACACACACCTCGGGGCCAGGAGCTGTGACTCGACCCCTGCAACCACAACTAGGTGAGTACACACACACACACATATATACATATATATATATATATATATATATATATATATATATATATATATATATATATATATATATATATATATGTGTGTGTGTGTGTGTGCGGGTTATTTGTATATTGTTCCAGTCACGGTATTGTGACTTTTTGTTCCTTATTACTGTTGACGGCCCACTGGTCCACATAACCATCACAGCCTGGTTGATCTGGCACTTTGCTGAGGTAGTGATTCAGTCTTCTCTTGAAAATTTATACACTTGTTATAATAATATGTCTGATATCTGTGTCGTGGGGTTCGTCAGGAGATGATTGGAGTAGGACATACACACGCTGGATGTCTTGGAGGCGTATAATTAAGATAGTCTTGAGGAGAACCCAGGCCTTGTCTTGCCCAGGCTATGCCTAGCGTGGAACTGAGAGGCCTCTAGGTGGCGGCTCACATGAGAGGGGTCTCGTGACGTCACGACTAGAAGGGAGCATATCGATAAAGTAGCTGGGATCTATTTATACAAGTGTACTATACAAGTAACACTGCTGACATCTGTTGGTAGCAGGGTTAAGAGTCTTTCACTGCATCTAAGATAGATGACAAGCCAGACACTGACGCAAGAACAAGACATAATGACAGGTGACAAATCAAACACCGACGCAAGAAGACATAATGACAGGTGACAAATCAAACACCGACGCAAGAAGACATAATGACAGGTGGCCAGACAAACTCGGAGGAAAGAACAAGTGACAAGCCAAACACATGTATGTCTTCCTGGTTTCAGTGAAAATCAATCATGTCAGTCATCGATTGTTTTGCTCTGGTAGTGACAGTGTGATTATATCTACCAAGGGAGTATTGCATACACTATATAATGCACACTGACTAATGCCTACATAAATATAATAAACACACTGATGTCAGGAAGCATTTCTTCAGCCACAATGGCCAGGAAGTGGAATGACCTGGAAAAAAGAAGTGGTAGAGGCAGAATCCATACACAGTTTTAAGAACAAGTATGAACCAGGAGCTGAGACTCCACCTCTGCAACTCAAAAGGTGAATGCAAACATGCGATAATCAATACCGTATAATACACATACTGTACAAAGCACACATCTGGATGCTAACAGTCACAGCCTGGTTGAACAGGCAAGCAAGAGAGCCAGACTTGCGATCAATCACAGGTGTATGACACATACATACACACACTGTAATATACATACACACTGTATACATGCAGCAGCACTACACCAGTGGAAGACACGCAAGGCAGTGGGACTCTCTCAACAAAGGCTCTACAGATGAATTATTAAAGAAACTAGAAAGATGAATTTATTGGAGGCAGGGAGAGCGACGCGACACACTGCGGTGATTGAGAGAATTAAAACCCATTGTTGGTGCCAGAGGGAAAAACCCAACACCAACACTTGATTTACAAAGAGGTGTGCGTGATGGGGGGGGGAGGGAGTAGGAGAGGAAGAGATTTACACACAGAGGGGGCGTGCCAGCTGAAAGACAGGGGGCGTGTTTGTCAGCTAAAAGACAGGGGGCGTGTGTGTCAACTGAAAGACAGGGGGCGTGTGTGTCAACTGAAAGACAGGGTGCGTGTGTGTCACCTGAAAAACAGGGGACGTGTGTGTCAAGTAACAGTGTGTGTGTGTGTGTGTGTGTGTGTGTGTGTGTGTGTGTGTGTGTTTGTGCTTACCTATTTGTAATTGCAGGGGTCAATTCATAGCTCCTGGCCCCGCCTCTTCGCTAGTTGCTACTAGGTCCTCTCTCTCCCTGCTCCAAGTATCTTATCGTACCTCATCTTAAAGCTATGTATAAATCCTGCTTCCACTACTTCATTCACCAGATTGTTCCATTTCCTGACACCTCTAAGGCTGAAGAAATACTTCCTAACATTCTGTGTGTGTGTGTGTTTGAACACAACAATCAAACTGAATTTAATGGCTGGGAAGATGGTGGGAAAAACAGCCTCAGAAGAGTGTGTATTGAGCTTTTCCTGGGCGTGGAAATGTTGACGCCCCAAGAACAGGCCGGGGTAGAGCGTGGGAGGAGCAAGCTACAACACCATCACTAACAGACCGGGGAAGGAGCGTGGGAGGAGCAAGCTACAACACCGTCACTAACAGACCGGGGAAAGAGCGTGGGAGGAGCAAGCTACAACACCGTCACTAACAGGCCGGGGAAAGAGCATGGGAGGAGCAAGCTACAACACCTCACTAACAGACGGAAGGCGTGAGAGCAACTAACACGTCACTAAGCCGGGGAAGGAGCGTGGGAGGAGCAAGCTACAACACCGTCACTAACAGACCGGGGAAAGAGCGTGGGAGGAGCAAGCTACAACACCGTCACTAACAGGCCGGGGAAAGAGCATGGGAGGAGCAAGCTACAACACCGTCACTAACAGACCGGGGAAGGAGCGTGGGAGGAGCAAGCTACACACCGTCACTAACAGGCCGGGAAGAGCGTGGAGGAGCAAGCACAACACCGTCACTAACAGACCGGGGAAGGAGCGTGGGAGGAGCAAGCTACAACACCGTCACTAACAGGCCGGGGAAAGAGCGTGGGAGGAGCAAGCTCAACACGTCACTAACAGACCGGGACGTGGAGGAGCAGCTCAACACGCAAAGCCGGGGAAAGAGCGTGGGAGGAGCAAGCTACAACACCGTCACTAACAGGCCGGGGAAGGAGCGTGGGAGGAGCAAGCTACAACACCGTCACTAACAGGCCGGGGAAGGAGCGTGGGAGGAGCAAGCTACAACACCGTCACTAACAGGCCGGGGAAGGAGCGTGGGAGGAGCAGCTACCGTATAAAGCCGGGAAGGCGTGAGAGCAAAGCTGATGCGTATTGATCATGGGTCGGTGGTTCAAGCACTCGTACCTTGTCATGAGTTCGTAGTTATCTCGTATATTTATATATATATATATATATATATATATTTTTATATATATATATATATATATATATTATTAACACATCGGCCGATTCCCACCAAGGCAGGGTGGCCCGAAAAGAAAAACTTTCATCATCATTCACTCCATCACTGTCTTGCCAGAGGGTGCTTTACACTACAGTTATAAAACTGCAACATTAACACCCCTCCTTCAGAGTGCAGACACTGTACTTCCCATCTCCAGAACTCAAGTCCGGCCTGCCGGTTTCCCTGAATCCCTTCATAAATGTTACTTTGCTCACACTCCAACAGCACGTCAAGTATTAAAAACCATTTGTCGCCATTCACTCCTATCAAATACGCTCACACATGGTTGCTGGAAGTCCAAAGCCCCTCGCACACAAAACCTCCTTTACCCCCTCCCTCCAACCTTTCCTAGGCCGACCCCTACCCCGCCTTCCCTCCACTACAGATTTATACACTCTCGAAGTCATTCTGTCTCGTTCTATTCTCTCTACATGTCCGAACCACCTCAACAACCCCTCCTCAGCTGTCTGGATAATAGTTTTGGTAATCCCACACCTCCTCCTAATTTCCAAACTCCGAATTCTCTGCATTATATTCACACCACACATTGACCTCAGACATGACATCTCCACTGCCTCCAAATATATATATATATATATATATATATATATATATATATATATATATATATATATATATATATATATATATATATATATATATATATATATATATATATATATATATATATATATATATATATATATAATGTCGTGCCGAATAGGTAAAACTGATCAATTAGCAAAAAAATCATTTAAAATTAAGTCTTTTCTAAAATTTTATCTTATACGTTTAAAGATATATATATATATATATATATATGATTACAAATTTATATAGTGTATGAGACTGCGCTAAGGGAAATGCATTCTAATCATACAGTAATTTTGGAAGATAATTTATAACATAATATACAAACAATAATATAGCCCCCAAATAATTACAGCGATTAGTTCCATAAACCACCTCTGTGAGGGTTTAAATTACTATATTATTATATTAATGGTGAAGCGCTAAACCAACAGGAGTCATACAGTACCTGGGAATGGGAAGTAATCAGGATTGATATTCGAGGGTTATAACAGTGAAGAATACTTGAGGTAAATATAAGGTATCGTCCTTCTAAATATAATTATCTTTATTCTTTAATGGGTAGCCTAAACAAGTAGTGAAAAACCTAAACGGTAATAAAAGTGCTTCAAGCAAGGAGGAGGAGGACTCGCATGAGGCTATGTACTGTATAACCTGATAATAATGTGTACAGCGAGTAGGAAGCAGTTCTGATTAATTTTCTTGCTTCATCACAGAGATAAGTCCTTCACTATCCCCCAGGGCTAATAACCACCCACCTGATGAAACTACAACTTGATTCCTAAATTTGTCACCAGGTATTTACACAGCCCTTGCATTAGCAAGGACATTTTCAAAATATAACCAGAAACGAAGTAGATTTTTAAACACCGTAATATCTATTGTTAGTGTCATTACTGTCAATATTAACTACAGTAATGCTTCAATATTAAAATCTTCTCGTGTAATGACTTCCAAATTAAATTTTACATAACTGGTGAACTCTGCAGAACACCTTACTGTAAAACTCACTTTAGACGAAATGACTACAGCTCATTACAAAAAAAAATCTTAAATATTTGAGTTTGTGAGACTCACTATGACTAAAATTACGTATCAACAAATGCAGCTCCATATAACTTGTCACATTATGGTCGCTTACGTCCTGCTCCACCCACAATATTCACCAAGGTCACGTAATAGAGGATGTTAAACACTCATTAACAACCCAGATCGTGTTGCTCATCATAAAAAGGCTTCATTTTGAAATTCCACTCAGTATTCAGAGAGATTAAAATAAATACACTGATGTTTAAGAAATACTTAATGTTATGCTAGTAATTATTCTAACATAAGGCGGAATTAATGGAGGGAGGGTGGAGGCGTCCTCAGTCGGTCGCCATGCGCGACTCTTGTTTTGCTTCATGCGAAAAACAACCAACCATCGTGGAACAAAATTCTCTCATTTCAAAGCTTATGACGCAGATTCAAACTCTGATATAAGTTAACTATAAACTTAATTACCTAAGCTTGAAAATAATTCCACTTTAAATATAATCACAACATGGAAGATTGACGTAAAAAGTATAAATCCCACTGGGAGGAAGCAGAGGGATGGTTAAAAAGGACATATTTTGAGTCACCAGTCTCCCGTGCTTCCCTGTACCTCATGTCTCGCTTATTTACGTAGGTGCGCAAGTGTCACAATAGTCAAAAACAATACTGTAATAGTAAATAGTATGAGAACAGTCAAGTTGTAGTAAATGCGGTAGTAAGCCAGTGGAAGGCCTCAGTCAGATGACCAAAAGCTCCAGCTGCGGGTCATCGTATGACTAAGACCCGCATCAAGAAACACTTGTCCTGTTTCCTGACAAACCTGCCTAACCTAAACTTCAAGTCATCAAACTTGTGTGTCTTTACCAGTTACAAAAAATACTAAGCGTTCTGAGATTAAAAAAAACTACCACTAAGTCCAGTACGAGTAATGTTAAAAATAGTATAAAATACCGACAACTTGATGAGTAAAACACATGGGCAACGTTTCTCCAGGCTGGGGGACTAACCACCTCAAATACTATTACTCCTAGGTTAAGATAAGGTTGATGGACTGATTACATCTTCATTTCACTACTACACCTGCTGCCTCTGTATTTGACTGAAGAAGCCTACTGTGTAGGTGCAACGTTTCAGCAATAAAGATAACCCAACTGTTGCACATGTGTCTTAATCATCATGCAGTAGGCGTAAGGAAGCCAGCGGTCGCTACCGCTGCGGCCCCATGTAGTGCCATCAGCTACACCATCTTAACACCGTCTTGCCACTCCCCAACCAAGGTGACCAGCACTGTCTATTATATATTAACCTGTTTTAACTTACTCTGCATTACGACTGAAGAAGTCACTCGTGGCGAAACGTTTCCTTTAATAAACGTCCTGAAATGTACACAAGTGTAGTAAGATGGAGAGTGGGGAGATCATAGGGAGGTGCGTGGGGCGATATTATATTCATGGGGAGCGCTAAGCCCGGAGGGAGGGCATACAGTGCTTGATGAATGAGTGGAAAAAGTAGTTCTAATTCCTTGGATCAAGGGAAATAGTAGGAAGGAACTGCGTGGGAGTCAGGTGCCAGTGACAGATACTGGGTGAGTGTGTGTGTGGGAGATCTCCAGATGCGTTCTCCATCATCACTCCCACACTGTAGCCGACCCTAATACTTGTTTGTCATTATATTATTATTATTATTGGGATGAGCTCAACTCGCAATACAACTCCTTGGATATAAGAAAGTTGGTGGAGGGAATCATCAGGTTTCATTGAAGGAAGGGATGATAGATCCAGTGTCTTAGATCAAGAGCCTATTACCAGCATCATAGCACCCCTCTCTTTACTGGAAGGGAGGGGAAGATCACCTCAAGATCCTCCCTCCTCCATCACAAGCAAAACATGACGTACAGTTAAACAAATCATATGTGACAGGTCATTTACGTATGTCAAGAATAGTGTTAAAGTCAGTACTGTACATTAGGGAATTTGTTCTAACAACCTCACTCTCTCTCTTGTGCCTCAGATATTATGTGATCCGTTGATTTTTTTTTTTCCTCATATTCCCTATCAGGGATAAAAGGCATCGTATAAAATGTTTCTTGAGGTCGACCCTATCTTTCTTGCATGATCTATGATTTTGTCGTAGTAGTATAAGGCTTTGATATATATGACAAAGATGGATGGGAGACGCAAACCGCGATTTATAAATTGACAGTCCGACGCTCTACCATTTTCACCACCGGGCTCACAATACGAAGGAATTGTAACTAGTACTTACTCTATTACATTCCGTCAGAGGCACTATCTGTAACCCAACTGAACTTCTTTCAGCCCAGGAGTTTTAAATATTCTTGCCTCCTCAAGGCCATATAGTCTATGAACTCAAATTAAGTTGTAACAAACAGCTTATCTGATCTCCCTCCACTCTCCCTCCATGAAATGACAATCTCTCGCCATCACTCGCCCTGGATGGGAAAAGGAGGATTACAGCTGCCATTGTGCTCCTTCTTCCCTCCCTCCTTTAAATTCCGACAATTATATAAGTCCCTCGACCACTCCCCCAAATCCCCCACCTGCACATTCACCCCTTTCTACCGCTAACCACATTTTCCAACACTTCCCATTTTTCACTCGATATAAATCTGGTTCAGAGATGGAATATGGGAGGGAAACACAGCTGGCGTTTGTTCCCACACTGTCTGTAACTCTCATAGTATAATAAGGTAGCAGCACACTGCTGATGTATCCCTCCAACTATACCCTCCCACCACTCCAACCATACCCTCCCACCACTCCAACCATACCCTCCCACCACTCCAACCATACCCTCCCACCACTCCAACCATACCCTCCCACCACTCCAACCATACCCTCCCACCACTCCAACCATACCCTCCCACCACTCCAACCATACCCTCCCACCACTCCAACCATACCCTCCCACTCACCCACAACCTCCACGAAGCTCAGGAATCACTTGACGTTCCGGAAATTCTGCCTTGTGTTCGGCGCCGTAAGGGCGGAAGTCTTGTCTGTTATGGGGACATTCCACCCGTTTACGCATCTTACGACATATTAACGCAACGCACTAGGTATGATGCGCACATGTACACACTTTTGTTCGTGCGGAAACATAAAAGTTAACCTGCTTACCTAACTTAAACATTCAAAAGCAAACTGAAAAGTGTATCGAAATATTGCAACAGACCGAGCCTCGGGGGCGTTGACCCCCGAAATCCTCTCCAGGTAAACGCCAGGTAAACAGCAATTAAGATAAGATTTGTTGGGATTTTTTAACCCAGAGGGTTAACCACCCAGGATAACCCAAGTCAGTGCGTTATCGAGGACTGTCTTAACTAATTCTATGTAAATATCTTAGTAATACAAAAATACAGGATGACAAAAGTTAATATTTATTACATGAAATAAGTAACTAAGCTAAAGTAATAAAGAATATAGTAGAGAATAACAATAGAATTATACTTACATAACCTTGGTATGAAGGTAACATCTGCTAATGGTCTTGCAACAGAATTAACCTGACTATAGTTTGTGTGGTTCACCATGGCTCACATAACAATCAAGACCAAGCGGTAAACCCACTAGGCCTAGGGTCATACAGCGCTGCACCGTGGCTCACAGGGACACCTAATGAAGTGGAGAGTAGCCAGGTTGTTGCTGAAGCAGTCTTGCAGCAACGTAACATGCTGGAGGTTTCCTTGCTGGAGGTTTCCTTGATCGCCGTGTCCAACATATTGGTCTAGGACTCCGGAAACATTAGTATACAATGTGTCACTTGAAGAGTAAGACACATGACTGAATGACTGAAACATTTCGCATACACAGTAGGCTTCTTCAGTCAAATACGAGGCAGCAGGCATGGTAGCGAAGTCAAGATTATGTAATAAGGCCATTAACCTTGGAGAAATTAAGGTGGTCAGTCCCTAAGCCTGGATAAGTGTTCAACTCCATAGTCGTAACCATTCTGGATGCATTCTGATGATCTGATGCCTACATCACTCTTGATGAGTATACTCTGAGAGCAATAGTGTATGTATAATTGGAGAAGTGTATTTGTCAATATACAGAAACTGAGTTCATTTAAATCCCCATAAGTCTATATTCAGGACTAAGGTAAACAAGCGAAAAGCAGCTTACGTGCAGCCTTAATTACCCTTTGTGTAGTCGAAAACCTTTAAACCCAGTTAATCAACCAAACAGGCCTTAATTTAGCCCAGTCGTGACGCTTACCTGGAGTTTACCTGGAGAGGGTTTCAGGGGTCAACAACCCCGCGGCTCGGTCTGAGACCAGACCTCATGGTGGAACAGGGTCTGATGAACCAGGCTGTTACTGCTGGCCGCACGCAAACTGACGTACGAACCACAGCCCGGTTGGTCAGGTACTGATTTAGGTGCCTGTCCAGTGCCTTCTTGCTATCTGCTGGTTGCTTCCATGTTGATAAAGCTGTCAAGACTTACGAAATCGTAATAACACGATTGCAAACAAGCCAGTGAACGGATGGGGATGGGGAGGGTGAACCCATGGCGAGTGAGTCTTTTAAACTCCAGGATAGTGCGTAAGCTACTGGCCTGAGTTTTACGACTCACTCGCCATGGGTTCAAGCCCCACCCGTTCCGTGAGTTGGTAAGCTGTCAAGGACTGCTATCTGCTGATCTGAGTAGGTCATGTGACCTACTCGACACGGGTCGCTCTGACCTCAGAGACATATTGTGAAGTCACACGTCATACTACCTCTATTTGTCACCCAGCGCAAGGGCTGAGGCGCCTAAGCAAGCAATGTCAGGTTTTCATGGCTGAAAATTATTTTGAGAGTCAGCGATACTGATTTTGCTAAATTAGTTTAATTAATTTAGGGTTAACAGTTGGAGTTTCGTTGTGGAAATGAGGGAGAGATGATGGAGCGAAGGAAGAAGCATTAGCTAAGGTGAGGGGTGACAGGAAAAGTACTAGGTAGGATGAGGAATGAGAGGAGATACGGAGATGTAAAAGGAAGGGTGAGGGGAGATTCAGAGAAGAATGAGGTCGAGTGAGAGGATAGGCACTAGGTAAGGTGAGATATTAAGTAAGGGTTATACGTGAGGAGAGGTAGGAGGATGAAAGAATCTGATGAAAAGTGAAAGTAAAGAGGAGGATAAGGGAATGGAGAGGAATAAAGGGCTGTAAGAGAGGGTTGATGAAAGGTAGGAAGAGATTAGGGAGTGGGGGTGAGAGAAGAGATAAGGAGAAACAAGATATTTAGGAGTCGGGAAGAGGAAGGGATGAGGGATGGAAGACTGCGAAAGAGAAAAAATGGAGAGAGAGAGAGAGAGACTGGGGGAGCACACTTCCTTATATTAGAAATCAACACTACATCCAGTTACGGTTGACTGACGTCACTTCCGCATGAAAGCAAGTTGAAAAACGGTTACTAAGATTTGTCATGTGTGTGGCCTTGGAGGAACTACCGTCCTGTCAAGCGAGTGTGGAATGGATATGTGTTCGAGTATTCACACAGAATCCAAGAATTTTGACACAACTACTTAAATAAATGTTCCAATATTTCATCCCCATGTTTCCAAAAGTTCTAGCCTATTACCATAACCTGGAATAACTTAAATAACGTTTTGTCATTATAATTGCTTAGCAAACTGCATGACCCATTCACCCTGTCCTCTAACGAGTTGATTAGTTACCCATTTTAACTCCACAAATTGGATACCAGTATACGCATAAGTCAGAATGCAACGTACTAGTTTAGACACCAAACATGTCACATACGTACTTGCAACACATTAATTAAACCGTTATCGTTTTACACTTTTCTCATTTCACTACAAACATTTTTTTTTAATTAAGTTTAGGTCTGGTTGGTTAGCTGATCTTTCATTCACGATAAACATCTGGGAAGTACGCCGGTATACAAAATGCTGAAAACTCTGGATGTATGTTCCTTGTGTTGATTTTCTTACTAATCAGCTCGTGGTATAAACTTTGATAATTAATACTGGCAAGTAGTGTAAAAAGACTCGCGAGCAAACGCTAGGTCATTTTTATTAGAAAACGTTTCGGGTCTGGGACCTTGATCATTTCTCAAGGTCACAGTATCGAAACATTTTCTAATAAATATGCCCTAGTGTTTACTCACGTGTCTTTTTTAACCAATTATCAGCTCATATATGTATAATGCAATTACAACTTACTTGGTCCATTTGGCGTCTGATATGTCACTTATCAAGTCATAACACAAACTCATTTGACAGGACGCTAGTGACTTAACGCCCACTGTGTGGAAGAAACAGTCAATGTACTGTCCTAGTGTCTCTTTCTTCAAGCCTTTGATGAAACAGGGCAGAATAGAAAATGAGGGTAGCAGAACTCAAGAAAGCAGCCACGAAGAGCTTCATAATCCACCATATGAAGGAACTGGCGAGAATACACGGGGAAGATGAAACAGAGAGACTATCACGTCTTTAATTTAAGCGAGCTCTGCATATATCAAGAGCCCCGTCCAGTATTAAGAGTCGAGTACCTCGTGAAGGTAAGTCTAAGGTGATATATGAAGGGAGAGACACTTCAAACCTGACTGCAGACGAGATATTACGAAGAAATTAAGAATTTTCTGGGTGCAGCATAAAAAAAAATCTATAGCAAAGATAGGGAGTGAAGAGAGGAGAAAATAGGCCAAAAGTTATTGGGACTATTCCCAACAACTTTTGGCCTATTTTCCCCTCTCTTCAATCCCTATCTAAGTCAAAAGTGGCTAGAGTGAGACGGGAAAACTAGACCAAAAGTGGTTGGGTTAGAGAGGGGAGACTAGGCCAAAAATAGCTAGAGGTTGAGAGGGAAAAACAAGGACAAAAGTGGCTCCGAATAGAGAGGAAACTTTGCCAAAAGTGACTGAGGGATATAGAGAGGAGAGTAGGCCAAAGGGAGGTGAACCAGAAAAAAAAATAGAAAGTCCTATTGGCTCTTATCACCACACGGTCTCCAAGAACCTTAAGAACTAGTGGTTGTAGTTAGTTCAATAGCTTTATTATACACTCCATGCCCATCCTGTGGGTGATAGTCAAAATATTACAGACACATAATGGGTCCAGGAACTGGGTCACCGTGTAATGCAAGTTACAGCACTCATGAACCACTTACAAGTTATTGATCTAGTTACAGTCGTAATGAGTTGCTAATACAGACATGAATTCTGTCACGAAACATTACAATGAAGTTTATACTTGGTTTTGAATTATTTATAATGTTTTAGGAGGAAATGGTTGAATTTAGACTACGTAAAGTAGTTATGAGTTATTTACAACAAGCAATACCGAGTGAAAGATCAACAAGGTTAAGGTGAAGTGTTGAATGTCATTTACCTTCAAGCACAGGGGAGGATGGGAGGGGGTCCATTGGTGAGGGAGACGAGGGGAGAGCTACCGTGTGGGAGGAAAGGGGGTGGGGAGCATTTGGACAGGACCAGATTACATTACCTGGTATCAAACTGAACTTTTAAAATTCAGGACAATTAATTAACCGTATTTGTAACTGATATAAAAAATAAAAATTAATAAAAAATAATAAACTTGTAATTACTATTCATTATTTCTAAACATTGTTGGGTTAACTAGAAAAAATGAATTCATGAAAATCCTCGTTCAAAGGTTTAGTGAACTTAACAAGATGAGGGCTGCTGCTTCCACCAATCCTTGCAACACATGTGCAACACTCGGATATCTTTAGTATGGAAATGTTTCGCCACAAAGTGGCTTCATCAGTCCAATACAAAGAAGAATTGTGAAGAAAGAACATAAGGCGTTTGAAGTAATCAGTCCCTCAGCTAAGGCTTAGACTGATTACCTCAAACTCCTCCTGATCTTCAACATTCTTCTTTGTACTAAACTGCTGAAAACACTGTGGGGCGAAACGTTTCCATAATGATGATACCCAAGTGTTGCACATGCGTCTAATTTATCAACTTGTCGGTTCTCTGAGCCATTTATCTAGATACCACTCTGTGTATTGAAGGACCCACACGACCTTTATTTAGACACAAATAAAGGAAAGGTGAGCATAGCAGAGCCTCAGTATTACGATGAACGTAACTTGAGAGAAGACGAATGATACAGGTAAATAGTAAAAGGTTAAAAGCAACTTAAGACACATCGGACGTTTCAATTATTTCAAACCTCACTTGGTACCGCAAGGGAACCCGTCAGTGACCTCAGACACAATAACTTTACCCTTCTAGTAAATACCCTTTAGAGGAACAGTAATTCCACTTTCTTGGATCAGAGCATCGAAGCTCCGCACATTAAAGGGCTGAACATTCATATATAGTAAATACTGGTTGTATTAGGTATAGTTTCAAGCACAGATTTGCGGTTAAAATGAACCAAGTGGCTAAGACACAGCAACTTTCAGACACCCAACCAAGGAACCTCAAGGCTACTTGACCACACAACCAAGGAACCTCAAAGGCTACTTGACCACACAACCAAGGAACCTCAAGGCTACTTGACCACACAACCAAGGAACCTCAAGGCTACTTGACCACACAACCAAGGAACCTCAAGGCTACTTGACCACACAACCAAGGAACCTCAAGGCTACTTGACCACACAAACATTACTAGTTACTAAGAGTACAGAACACTGATACGCAGCTTTGATTAACAAATTATGTAACGCAATCGTAGTTATTTGCACTGGCCAGGATTCTCATTATAATCATGGGGAAGTGTTAAACTGTATGGGTCATACAACTCCTGGGAAATGGGAGGCGGTTAGGTTTGATCCAGTGAGAGGTTATCTTCAATTCTTTGGCTCAAATGCCCTTCACCCTTGAAGAATCCACTGGAAAGGAACCTTTAGAGTGCAAAGGTTGAATCTGTTCGATCAATCAACAAGCAGACTGAGAGCTATGATAGACGTGTTCACCCTCCCCCGCACCTTAAAATCTTTCTCTATACACTCCCCTCCCATTCACTCTTTAACTGGCTAAAGTACAAAAACCCACATTTGCTTAAGAGGATGGGTTCCAGTAGCATTTAAGGATGAGTGTTCCTACCACGAATTTTACAAGGCGAGGAACTCTTTCCAAAAATATTCAAACACTTCCTGTCCCCTTCTCCAATCTCTCTCTCTCTCTCTCTCTCTCTCTCTCTCTCTCTCTCTCTCTCTCTCATAGCATTAACTTATTACAGGTAAATAGGACAGAATGGAGAGCGCCTGTGGTGAGTGAGGAAAGTGTAACCTTCCGTGGTAACGTTCTTGCAGCACCATTACTCTCTCCTCTTCTCCTTGTCATTATTCCCCAACTTTATCTCCCACTTTTAGACCCCTAATAACCAAAAGGCTTTTTTGCTCTTACTCCTCTTTAATCATCTACGCTCCCTAAATTATCTTTTATTAGGTTTAAAGCTTAATAGACCACGAGCGTCATCGAGGATGTATATCGCTTGACCACCACCAGTCAAGGATAGATAATGTCTGATTCCTCTGCCATTGAGGTATCTAGCTCACTGAATAGTTTCTTATCTCATGTTGTGTATATTGTGTCAAGTACTCTGTGTACTCTTCCTCTTTCACTCTCTGGTAATGCTCTATTTCCTCCAAGAAAACCTTAAATATTTCGTTCATCTCCTCGCAGTCTTTCTGGTCATATCCAGTGAGATTTCTTCTTTCCTTGGATAAGACCATCCTGGAGACTTGGATAAAAGCATCTTACAAAAGTTATACTTGAGCAGTTTTCAACCCAAATGCCTGCTGTGGCCTCCAGGGAAAAGAATGGCCGGTAGATTACAAAGTTTGGTAAACACCCTTACCATGGTCCTTGATGAAACCTCTCTTTCTCCCCTCCTTCCTTCCTTCCCTCCTTCCTCTCTCTCTCTCTCTCTCTCTCTCTCTCTCTCTCTCTCTCTCTCTCTCTCTCTCTCTCTCTCTCCCTCCCTAGCGTGTGATTCATGAGCTGTAGCCGAGCACTGGTTGAGGAAAAATGCTGATTACCTCTAGACTAACTCTTGCAGGAGGCTGGCAGCTTCATAACCTTCAGCATACGTCTGTTTGTATATAAGCTATATTTACAAAATGGATTGGCAAGCTAGGAACAGGCCTCAGTGAAATGACCGAAAGCTACACCGAGGGGTCATTAGCTTTGGCCCGTGTCACGAGAAACTTTTCCATTACTTCTGACGAATAAAATATCAGTTCACCTCCCCCCCCCCTCATCACCAGTCTGTATTCACCGAATTGCATTTACTGGGGGTCAAGACAGCTCTCAGCCCCGCCTCCTGGACTACCGTGATCGGCACCACTGATTTCTGGCCTCTTGGACCTTATCCGATCTACTCATGATGCTGTGTCTTAAGTTTGCCTCCACTGCCTCATCTAAATCATTCAACTTTTCACTCACCCTCAGACTAAAGAAATACTTCCTTATGGCGCATTTCTTTCTTCAGCTTCCACCTGTCCCCCCTTGAGCCTGACCCTCTTTAGTGTGTGTGTGTGTGTAAACATGAATCAATTTGACCATTCTTATTGTTATATTTATACGACGCACTAAACCCGGGTGAATCATTCAATCATCAGTTGTACCGGTGTCACCTTTTGTCACTACACTTTTATTAGCCTCGACTTTCATTATTACTGCTAAAAAGTTCGTATTTTCAAGAATGCAATAAAACATAAATCCGACCCGGTTACCAAAAGCACAACAGTTGTGCACTGCAATAAATGACTACTAAAACTTCATTATTATTATTATTATTATTATTATTATTATTATTACTGAAAGGGTGAAACCCTAGAAAGATGGTGTGAACTTACGCTTTCAAGAGGAAGCTGGACCACTTCAGACCAGCTGCTGGATTAGCTAAGTTGCGGTGGCTATGCCGCTGGCAGCAACAGCCTGATTGACGAGGCAATAAAAATGTCTGGTCTCTGGCCTAGATAAAACCCTAGAAACCGATAAGAGGTATGAAACAGGAATGTATTGGTTGACATTTAGCGTGTCAAATAAAGAGCATGGAACAGGCAGTCACCTCTCTTAGCGACCAGTGTGGGCGGGAGCAAAAATACTTCATGGAAACATCTTTAGAAATTGAGTACATGGTGTAATTTTCCTGGCCTGTTTCTTTCAGTCTGTCATATCCCCCTATCAATTCCTCAGTGCATTATGTCATTCTATTATCTTGCTGTAATGCAGGGGCGGTTCCATTAATTATATATTAGGAGGGACAATCTGGTTGGTAGAAGGAGCTAGGGGACTTGAATCCGCGTTATTATTATTATTATTAATGGGGGTCTCTAGAGGGGTCATGAAATTTTAGGGTGTTTCAGACCCCCGCTTACCCCTCCCTTCCCCCCACGCTGCCACTGCATTTCATGTCTTCAATAGTCATCGAGTATCAGCGTTACCAGTTTCAGTTAGTTTAGTATGTTATAGTGTACACCATCTGTGGTGACTGCTCATTCTTGTTAACGGCCTTGATCAGGCGGGAGCTTCTGACCGCCGCAGTATATTCTAATATGCACTATTACCTTATACACAGTCCTAAATAATTATTTTAGACTTGATTAAATTACATTCACTGGGGATCATACAGTACCAGGAGAGAAATAAGAGGTAATCAGGTTTGATCCAAGGACGGGGAGGTCAGGTACAATTCCTTGGATTAATAGCCCCTCACTAGCGTCAAAGAACCTTCCTAAAGAAAAAAAAGACAAGAAGATTGGTGCGAGATTCGTTAGTATCCCATAAGTTGTCAAATTTATACAGATTCATGTGCTGTTCTGGTGATATGTTTGGTGTGATACTCACTCCCAGATCCCTTTCCCTCTAACATCGGATCACTGACACAGATGACACTTGGTTTCACTGACAAATGACACCTGGTCTCACTGACATACAATACTTGCCATACCTCATTTAATAATACCTGCCATACCTCATTCAATACCTGCCATACAACAAATATATGAATAGCAACATCTCACTACAATAACCAAAGCTGCACTGACACTACAGTGTGACGGCTATTCTCTAACACTCACCTGGAGTAAACCTGTAACACGTGCGTTAAGGATCGTGTCGTGCCAGTAACATCCGTCACTGTGTTGGTGGTGGCTGAAGAAGATCAACAAGTGGGCAGGTGCTGGCCTCAACGCAGGTGCTAACAAGGCAGGTGCTGGCCTCAACGCAGGTGCTAACAAGGCAGGTGCTGGCCTCAACGCAGGTGCTAACGAGGCAGGTGCTGGCCTCAACGCAGGTGCTAACAAGGCAGGTGCTGGCCTCAACGCAGGTGCTAACGAGGCAGGTGCTGGCCTCAACGCAGGTGCTAACGAGGCAGGCGCTGGCCTCAACGCAGGTGCTAACGAGGCAGGTGCTGGCCTCAACGCAGGTGCTAACAAGGCAGGTGCTGGCCTCAACGCAGGTGCTAACGAGGCAGGTGCTGGCCTCAACGCAGGTACTAACGAGGCAGGCGCTGGCCTCAACGCAGGTGCTAACGAGGCAGGTGCTGGCCTCAACGCAGGTGCTAACGAGGCAGGTTCTGGCATCAACGCAGGTACTAACGAGGCAGGTGCTGGCCTCAACGCAGGTACTAACGAGGCAGGTGCTGGCCTCAACGCAGGTGCTAACGAGGCAGGTTCTGGCATCAACGCAGGTGCTAACGAGGCAGGTGCTGGCCTCAACGCAGGTGCTGGCCTCAACGCAGGTGCTAACGAGGCAGGTTCTGGCATCAACGCAGGTGCTAACGAGGCAGGTGCTGGCCTCAACGCAAGTGCTAACGAGGCAGGCGCTGGCCTCAACGCAGATGCTAACGAGGCAGGTGCTGGCCTCAACGCAGGTGCTAACGAGGCAGGTTCTGGCATCAACGCAGGTGCTAACGAGGCAGGTGCTGGCCTCAACGCAGGTGCTAACGAGGCAGGTGCTGGCCTCAACGCAGGTGCTAACGAGGCAGGTGCTGGCCTCAACGCAGGTGCTAACGAGGCAGGCGCTGGCCTCAACGCAGGTGCTAACGAGGCAGGTGCTGGCCTCAACGCAGGTGCTAACGAGGCAGGTTCTGGCATCAACGCAGGTGCTAACGAGGCAGGTGCTGGCCTCAACGCAGGTGCTAACGAGGCAGGTGCTGGCCTCAACGCAGGTGCTAACGAGGCAGGTTCTGGCATCAACGCAGGTGCTAACGAGGCAGGTGCTGGCCTCAACGCAGGTGCTAACGAGGCAGGTGCTGTCCTCAACGCAGGTGCTAACGAGGCAGGTTCTGGCCTCAACGCAGGTGCTAACGAGGCAGGTGCTGGCCTCAACGCAGGTGGTAACGAGGCAGGTGCTGGCCTCAACGCAGGTGCTAACGAGGCAGGTGCTGGCCTCAACGCAGGTGCTAACGAGGCAGGTGCTGGCCTCAACGCAGGTGCTAACAAGGCAGGTGCTGGCCTCAACGCAGGTGCTAACGAGGCAGGTGCTGGCCTCAACGCAGGTGCTAACGAGGCAGGTGCTGGCCTCAACGCAAGTGGTAACATTAGGTTCCACTTAAACTATTCATGTGTAATATAACGGTATGCTTTGCCTCCCTAATTATAAAACTAGTAAATAAAGATTAGGTTGTGCATTTGCTTTGAAGTAGCCTTAGGATATACAATTATAATACAAATTAACATTAGTAACTTGATTTTTCAATCCTATCTAAACACAAATCTGATGTCAACACGCAATGAATGTTCCACTTTATTACTACTGAATTTACAAGAGAATTCGATAAATGCTCTCTGTCTCTCTCTCTCTCTCTCTCTCTCTCTCTCTCTCTCTCTCTCTCTCTCTCTCTCTCTCTCTCTCTCTCTCTCTCTCGTACTGTACCTTTCCCTGTGCAAGGGAGTTTCAAATTATATTGAAATAGAGCAGAGACAAAAACTGAAAAGTAGAAGCAGAATACATCATACAATAAGAATCATAAAACTGTAAATATACAAGATTATAGTGTGACACACAACAAAAATTGAGAAAATGCAAGCACAGGTTTCTCATGCGTCATGGATAAAAACAAATTATGGCATACGCAGCGAGAAATACAAGAACACGTTATTACAGAGGTACAGGGAAAAAATGAAATCAGATATACATAAATAACCAAACAAGCAGAAATGAATGAATATATCTTCGATGTTATGTAACACGATAGTATACGCATGCACACACAAAAACACAGTATCGAACCCAGGACTCTGGCCAACATTCACAGAAGCAAATTAGACCCATATATATATATATATATATATATATATATATATATATATATATATATATATATATATATATATATATATATATATATATATATATATGGATGGGGTCCACCTCTGGTGTCAATTGTGGGACCCATTGCCTCGGAGAAGTGGATAAAAAGACTTCAAGGAAGAATATTTAGATTTCTTTCTGAAGCCATTTGAATATTCCACTTCCCTACCACCCCATCTTTTTACAAACTTTATTTCAAGACAAAATACAATGGGGAGTAAAACAACATAGATAACAACTCAGAGCTACATGTCAAATACTTCGTCCAACTCCCGGCAGTGGGCCGCTTGCCCAGAATACTGCAGGCATTTCCCCTCTGGATCGCAACACTGAGTCTCTGAAAGAGGAAGCTGGTCGCCCTGTGGTCCTTGGTTTCTATGATGAGTTTTCCACCCAGCTCCTTGAGAAACTTTAGAGCACACTTGCCCCATGCTCCATGGGTCTCAGACCCTATTGGGATGAAGTTATAGCAAGAGGAAGGTCTTCATATTTGCGGGTCTTCTGGGTCTCCCTGTGGCTGGCAGCTCCACCCCTTCGGCTAAGGAGTGTGGCAGGTAGGTGTCTGCCAATGTGGCAGCACAGGTGTAGTCCCAAGCAATCTGCTTACCATCCTTCCAGGGTAGCATGGTGGCTCCATCAGGACGCTTTTGACTTCCATCAGACCTCTGCACTTGGGGTTCCCGTTGAGCTGGGCAACGGGCTGTGGCGAGGCTTCTCTTTATGATGTCATTGACCTCCTCATGTCTAGCATACTTCCCTTCTGATGTGTGACACACTAGACCATGAAGTCGAATTGATCAGCCGTCGCCCTGCCGCAAATACACCTATGTTCGGTGAGTATGGGGGCGGCTAGGCGAAGAGCAACACCAATCCGAATGGCCTGTGGGTCGAGTCGAGTGCCCAGAGAGGAATTGGGAACAGCAAGAAGGAAATCTCCTGAGTGTGGTGCCTTCACCGCTAGGAGACGAGCTTTGTCCTTTCCTGAAGCGTTGGTGAGCATTGTGTTGGAAATTTTTCCATCATCGGTTTGTCCCAGTGGGACTGTTTGTGCTCTTTGGGAGGA